>VWZS01004219.1:951145-1035465 GCA_013397075.1 Rhabdornis inornatus
TATATATATATATATATTCAATAGTCACAAACTGACTGTATTCTGCGTCTGTCCCCCATGATCTGAGGCAATAGTTGCGGTTTTAAAATATAAGAGCAAGTCACACACAGGCAAACTTGTCCATAATATGCCTGTCATAAGTCAGCTCTTTCTTTATGAAGATTGTCACCTGTTGATAGTTCATAAATTCTTAGCATGGAAGACAAATGCTACAGAGCTGTTACAGCTTTGTAAGCTTTAAGAATGTGTTTTGGAAATTTGATTATAATTTATTTCTCCTTCTAGAGTAGGCTCTTAAGACCAATAAGGGACTACATATTCCAGGAACAAGAAAAAAATCTCTTTTTTATCTTATGAAATATCTAGCTATATTTTTAAGAGGGAGGACTACATGTCTCATATCAAAGTATGAAATCTCCTTGCAATATACACTTTAACTTTCTGCCTACAAATAACTTTTTTTTCTCATTCCTGGTGGAATGGAGGAATCACTACTACCTTGAAAAGTGATTCACCAAACACAACCTCTCAGATTTCCTGGAAGAACTTGTAGGTTCTTGGGACCTGTACCTGACCTTCTGAAGCATTTCCACTACTCAGCACCATGGCAGTAGGTGCTTTCAGCAGGGAACACTCCAGCTGGGAGAAAGGAGCAGAGAAATTATGGAAGATGCTTTTAAAAATATATATATAATAAAAAACCAGATGCCCTATTTACTGTCTCCTTGAATGAGAGAGAATTTGATGGACTGCAGGGCTTAGTTACCTAGAGATGAATAGTCAGAGCTGTGCAGTCTGGGGTTACCTTGTGTGCTGGTCTAAGATACCAGGGGCAGGGTTGCCAGGAATGTCTATACTTGTCTCATCAGCACCAAACTACAAAGTAATATCTTTCACCAAGAGAGTGGTAACAACTACGTGCCTGAGAATCTTTCGAATGATTCATTTCCTTGATTCCACACCTGGCTTAGAGACTAGGATGAAGAAAGAATTTCTCTATTTCTCATGATCTGACATGTCCTAACCCTGTCAAGCCTTTGGTAGTTCTCACTTTTCCTCATTAGTAAGGCTGGAAGGGAACACAGTGGATCATCTGGTCCAATCCCCCGGCTCAAGCAGGGTCATCCCTGAACATTGAACAGAACTGAATTCAGACAGTTCTTGGATATCTTCAGTGAGGGAGACAAAACAGCCTCTTTGAGCAGCCTGTTCCAGTGCTCAGTCTTCTGAACTTTATCACATCCTGAAGACCTCTTCTATTGACAATTTAAAAAAACAATGTGAAATCTTTCAGCAGAGAGTTTGTGGGTATAAAATGATCTTTTTACTTATGTTCCTTCTCTTCAGCCAAGTTACTAGGCTATTTTATAATACCAAATGGAGATACTGTGTTGCCTTCCACCACCATCTAGTGCAATGCAGTGTTACAAGGAAGTAATAAACAAAGTGTACTGAGTCTGGCTGAAGGCACAAAGAATCCCTTTTCCCGTATCAAACCTGTCTTGAATTTTCACAAAAGATAAAGGAAAAAACAGGAGTTGCTAAGTCCCTACCTTGGGAATGAAAGCTACCTTTCATGGAGTGCAGAAAATTAGCAGAAGTAAGGATCTGACCGGGTTGTGATGACCAGCAAGACAGAGTAGTTATTTCAACATGCTGTCAGTAACAAGCACTACAGAAAATCAGTTTTCACCACTATGGCAAATTCTTCAGTCCTTGGCAATAGCACTGATATGGAAATTGTTAAATAAGGTGTTTAAAAAATGGCAATAAGATTCATATTTCCGTCTCATCTGAGACAGAACAATTTTTGAATGCAAGAGATCTTTCTGTGTGATGGTACTAAAGAATCCATCCCAGAATCCTGGCCGTATTAAGATGGGGGAATTCCAGTTATTTAAACTAAACCACTTTAATCTGGTTAACTCCAGGCTTATGAATTTAGCCAACTTTTTCCAAAGTTTCTATTTGACATTATTATTTTATGTATACATTATACTATAGCAATATTTAGGAGTAACAAACCACTTATCACTAGAAAATTAAATCCACAGCTGCCTTTGTGTGTTTACCCCCTGTGACTAGGGCAAGGAATGCACATATCTGGCTCCACATCGAGTGATCAAATATTTTATTACTAATCAAGGAAATGATGATTCTATAACATGAGTTTTCAGATTTCTTTTGCATTGTGTACCTTTGAAATACATGTTATTCTAGCAAAATTAATTTGAATATTGAAACATTTGTAATGTAACTTACAAGTAAGCATTGTTGATAACAAGATATATATCAAAAAGTGGACACTAAAAGTGAAGATAAAATTTGTCTTTGTCAGCCTTTTGTTGTGGGAGGAGAATATAGTAGCTGAAACCCTGCAAAATGGTTTGAAATGGAAATAAACAGATGTATATGTTCAGTCTTTGAGTTTGTAAAATTCTATGGTTTTCAATCTTTCAATTTCTCTATGAAGAAAGAACTAATCTTATTCACATAACCCTTACAAAGGTTTTCAAATTGTGATAGATGTGGAAAATGTATTTTAAGTTGAAATTTCAAGTATGAATTCTTGGGATTCAGTGTGAATGCCAGGGTCCTGACCTTTAACACTTCCTAGACCAAAAGGGAAACTATAACAAATATGTGTCAAGAGGTGATGACTCTTCTCTCTGTCATCTTAAGGAACTTAGCAGTATCTGTGCTGTCCCAAATACAAGCATAATTGCATCAATAACAAGTGATGTCCAGATGAAACAAGCAAATCTTTAACTAATTAAGAATTAATCTATTTCATATTGTTCACTCTTTGATTAGTTTTTATTTGCTGAATGCTATTGAGATCTTTCCTCATTTTTCTCATTTTGGAACTGATACGTCAAAAATAAACATAGAAACCTATTTTCGATCATCATAGCTTTACAACTATGAGAATACAACTGTGAGAATTACCAGTTTCTCTGTTAAGAATAAAGAAAATACATCTGCTTTCATTTTAGAGTGCTATTAATGCAATACAGATGATTAAGTAAAGTACTTACACACAGAACACAGCCTTGCCTGAACAAACTGCTGAGGAAATCTGTAAGAAAATTCCACAACTGGCTAAAAATGTGGAAGTTGGGTCAGTTAAGAAATTTGTAAAAATTAAATGCACATCTGAAATAGATAATGTCACGTTATTAGTGTAGATAAAGTATTTTCCTTTTTGAGGTGATTATATGAGCCTAGAGCTGTTTGCCATGCCTTAGAGAAATTCAACTCCAATGCTATTTTTCCTTTTTCCTAGAATAATGTCAAAGAGATAAGAAAATGGATAAAAAATCAGATCACTGTTTTCTTATTAACAATGTGACAGAAAGTGCAACAAAAGTACTGAAAACTTATGCAGGAAAAAATACACTAAGTGGATGCTAATGGCCTTGAACTCAATTTTGACAAAACTAGAGATAAGGATCTGCTGCAAGAACACAATTGCAACGCAGGGAGTCTATTAGAAAATGCAGAATATCAGGAACATGGTGTCAAATCTTTACTTTAGGGCTACAAAGAAGCAGCCAAGGGATCAGTAGCATTCATAAGCACTTTGCTGATAAATCCTGGAAATAAAATGATGTCTTCTCAGCCAAGCCTCTAATCTATGAATATTTTACCAAAGAAAAACAGTCTTCCATTTTCCCTGAGTATAACAGAATCCAAAGAAATTTGCAAAGATGACTGACTCCATTTTGAAAAAATTACGGTTTCCTATCACAAATCACATTGCAAATAAACCTTGTAATTCATTTATAGCATGACTGCTTGTGGAAGAAGGGAAGAAACACAAAAAATGACACTTTAGAAGTGAAATGGAGTAAAGTGAGTAGAAATTGCATGGAACTAATGTCAATCATGCAGTTACAAAACCAGCCTTTCTACTGTACTTGAGAGTTTGGCTAGTCTTTTCCTTACGAGTGGTTAGTAACTCCATCTAATAATCTTCTTCCTCCCAGTGAAAGCTCCCGAGTCTGGTCACCTTCCTTTTTTGCTAACAGATACAGCTTTTTTCCTGCTTCTAAGAAGAAAGATTTTCCATAATTGAGAAGAAAAAGGTTGAGGTACTGTTGACAAAGGATTGAAATAATATTCTGCTGTATGCAGAAATATATGCACATATTTTATCTTAGGAGTGATCCCATATATCCCAAAGTTTATGTCTATAAGTGTCCACCTATCATTTGTGAAGCAGAAGTTACCTATCAGCTTGTTGTCACTCATCATAGATTATAAAACTATAAAAATCTACTACAGACAAGACTTCATGAAAGATAATTAATGAATTCTTTGAGGAATGATGAGATAGCCAACATCACTCTCATATATGTGCATAACACAATAGATAAGATTTTATCTTAGAACTGCTGGCCAGCTCAGAAGCCATGCCTCATTTTCTTTAATAAATAAAAGTACATGTACAAAAAAAATAGAGAGAGAGACATAATATTTACAGATTAATTAGACTCATTAAACTAGTGAAGATGTTTAAAGGTTATTAATGGATCATTTGAAAACCCTTTTTCTATATTAAAGAAAAAAATTACTGGCATTTTATGTCCCATTTTAATACCATTATGTCAATGTTCTTCATCACTATCTAAGTGCAAAAACACTGAAAAATATCGTTCCAAATGTAATTTAACACTTCTTTCAAAAACACTAGGAAAAAAGTTCATTAATATCTTCAAAAAACTTGACACTTTTTGAAAGAAAAGACAAAAAGAAGTCCAAAACTGATAGTAAAATGTCATAAAATGTTGTCGGACAATTTGATTGGAAACGTTCATTGCTCCTTTCTTTGTATTGCAATGCCCCCTGCAGGTATAACATTTCCTCTGTTTCTCCATAGCATTTTCTTTAGCTCTTCGAGGAAACATCTCATCTGACACAACCATGATTTCCAAAACTCTTGCTAATTGGAAAATATTATTTCAATGACAGAAGAAAACAAAACAAAACAAACCCAAAACAACAGATACAACTCATAATGTAGAAAAGAGGAGAATAAAGGAAAAAGAAAAATCTGATGATTAACATTATCCTGCAAAAAGTACTTCAACAAATAGAGGATGCTCATCCCTCTTTGACAGGTTTCAGATAGGGAGTATGGAGCAGAGAGTCAGAAAGACTGAGGAGACAGGAATCTCTGACACCCAAGGGCTGGCCTGGTGTCCCTCAGCAGCAGCTGTGGTGGTATGATTAGAGTGACTGCTGGTCTGTCCCAAGTGCAGTGTTAAAACTAGGTAATTTGAAGGATTTGTGGTAACTGCTCACAGATTAGGAGCTTGACTAAGGAAGCATGTCGCAAAAAGGGAAAGCAAGATTTCACAGTTTTTGGCAGGTGAATATTTGTTTGCATTAGATAAATGTCATGTTTCCTACCTGTTAAACTCTGCAAGTATGTTAAATAGAAGCTCCACAAAGTAATTACAACATACTGACAACAGATAGTGCACAGTTGAAAAAGTTTCATTCTAGTAAGTCGTATGTGTTGATTTGTTGCTTACAACTCAAGCTCAAGAGCTGTTTCATTTCATAAGCTGAAAGAGGAAAGACTCTCAACCAGGTTTCTTAAAAAAACAGCAAAAAAAGGCAGCAAGTCTGAGTAAAATTAGACTAAAGGCATCTATCCATTCTTTCTGACTGAAAATGCTAAAAATTAATCAAACACTTAAGAAAATGTTTCACTCCAGCTTTACAAATACAGAATATCGAGACTGAGCTACAAGATAACAATTGCCATAAGAATAAGTCACGCTAGTATGATAAAAGAGCACTGGCCTTTTGGAGTTAATTTCTTAAAAATTAGAAATCTAGCACCATGTTAACTTTTCCTTGGCTTAATTTATAATTATACACATTTTTTATTCAAAATAGAAAGGCAGAGAAAACTGGAACTTCGGTAAAGATTATACTCCTGCAGTCTTGCACTAGACTTCTGTCAACTTCTGATATCAAAAATTAAATAACTGCTGTTATTTCTACTCTCAGTTGACATTCTTATTAAGGGAGAATTTTTTTAGACAGATACTTATTAAATGTTACAACTTAATCTCATTTCTGTTTTTCTTCAAAGTTTCATTCTCTTTTGTCTTTAAAATTTATAGTGTCACAAAAGTTTTTCCATTCTACACATTAGAAATTAGGCAGGCTGGGATTAATTGAAAAGGAGATATGCAAACCTGCAATCAAATTTATCCCAAGAACACTACCACACAGTTTGAGCTATTCCAGAAGCAGAATGATTGAGGGTTATCCCATTTGAGGATTTTTCTAACTCACAGATTGAGTAAAAAAATATGCAAATGTCTTCATTTTGTACAACTCAGGATTAGAAGATAAGAATGATTTCCTCCTGGATTCACCAGATTGGAAAACATAAATATCCAGAAACTGTCAAAATACAATCTGCTAACCTTAATTTAAAATGCAATAAATCAGACTTTAAAGGATGATAAGCAAAACCCTTTTGTAGCGAAAAAGCCCAAAGAGAAAAGAACTAAGATTACTTTTAGTAAAATAGGTAATGCAAAAAAAGAACATTTTTCCCCAGATAGTTGCAAGAATGGCACAGATTTTTTGCTGAACAAACTTAAACTTTTTGTAGTACAAAGTCTGTATGGCCACATGATGAATTTACAGCATTTCAGTATCTGACAACTTGCACTTCAGAAATTTCCAGTTGCATACATAACACAACATATTTCCAGTTGCAGGCATATAATCTGAACGTGGGACTGTCATAATCAAAGCTACTCAAACCAGTAAGTGTGTCAGACATACAGATGAAGACAACTATGAAATTGTAAATAAACACCAACTGGGAAATGCTCTTCCTTTTAGATTGTCCAAGTTCTATGAAACATCAGTCAGGGTATACATTGATTTAAACAGAGAGGTATCACTACTTCTGTCCATGAAGGTCTCATCCAGGTTACAACACTACAGGCAAAAAGCTGGAAATTGGCTTGCTATCAAATGTGAAAAAATATTAAAAAGGATGACTGCCAGTTAGAGCAAAATATTCCAATATTAAGCCATATTCAAAAATCATGCACTTAGAGCACTTTGATGCCAAAAGTCATCAGGAGCTATCTATAACATTTAAAACTGTTATAAAAGAGTAAATTGTACTGAAAGTACTATGGTATTTTAAAGTGTGCTTTTAAGGAAATAAATATTTTTAGTTCGATTTCACCTGCAAGAATTCCTGCATTCTGAAATTATTCTATAGTTCCCGAAGTTCTCTGGTCTCCCCCAGGCTTTACAGAAGTGATAAGCCCTGCCCCAGTATGAGAAGGGTTTGGGTTGAGAAGTGAAAACTCCTAGCTCATGGGCAGACCTCATTGCTCCTTCTTAGGATTCCAAACAAGCAGAGTCAGAGACTTGTGATTTGATGACAGCTCCAGCTGCTTGCTGCCACATATAATCTGGATTCAGGATGTCTTGACCCTTTCCCCACACTACAGTGGAAAACTGTGATACTCCTTATGCATTATCTATGAAGCTGGTGCAAAGGCTCCTGAGGATACACAGCAAGAAATTATAGTCAGACAGCATTGACATGCAAAGACACCAGAATTTCTCAAATATTCCTTTTTCACCTACAGGAGATAAACCATTCAAATGAAGAATTCCTTAGAAAAAATTCTCAGGATGGCATTTCTGGAGTATAGAGTGGCCTCCCATGAAGCGACTTCATATTCAGATAATGGTCTTAATTCTAAACCCTGCTCTGCCCCATCTGAAACAGATTTCAATTCAGATGAGCTTTTCATCACGTAGCTATTTCAGGATAGGTATATTTCCACAGTTTCTGTTGGAGCTAAGCTATTTAAATGTCTATTGAATATTTGAAATTGAATTCACATTTCAAACTCATGTAAGTGAGATCAAAAATAACGTGATTAAACAAGAACTTTTATGTCTAAAATTCACATCCTAGAAATATTTATAAATCAATATCAAAACAACCTAAGTTAATTCATGGAAGCAGAATGTTCTTTTTTTAAATTCAGATTTAAACTGTCATATCTTCATCATCTCTATATTCCCAGCAGGAAGCTTAGCACTTGTTTCAGGATATACTAAGTCAGGCAGAAAACTGGATAATATTTTCTCAAAATCCCTGCCTATAAATCTTGATCCCCTGGTAGATAGAATTATCAAAATAATCACTTAGTTCACCTTTACCTTTCAGGAAAATTCAGTGAAATATGACAGAAAATATTACTACAGCAGTCATTAGCAAAGATATTTCAGTGGCAGATTCAAACTCATTTAGCCATTTTTTGAGACATTAGGTAGTTTAAGTAAACATTATTAAACTGGTGATATTTCGCAATTTTTTTACCTCACTAAATTTATTTGAGTCTGGTAATGGTTATTATCTTGGAGTCATGGTTGAGAAGAGGAGGACATACAGAAATCATTCAGCACATAAACTTCAGGCAGGTTGCTTTGAAGGACAGAAATGTCACATCTACTTTGCCCTCCTTTTAAGCTCTTTTTTATATGACTATATTGTATTTATGCATGTGTCTATTACTAGAACTTCAAGTAATTTAACCAGATAATTACTATAAAAGTGCATTCTATAAGACTGGCAGTAGATTCTTAAGAAAGGAAAGGTCATGCAAACTCATCATATTTATGGCTTCACTCTACCATAAAATACAAATCAAATTTAACCTTTATGTACTATAGTACTGTAAAAAAAGTTTCAATTAACAAGTTTTTGCCTCATGCAAATGTTGTTCAATAGTTTTTAATGATGCTGCCAATTATCAATACAATAATGTCCTTTACACATTTTACAGTGATGGAGATGATATTAACTAGTAAGGTTAAAATATAAAAGCATAAAATATGAAGTGAAATATAGAGCTGAAGGAGCAGTGGAGCCACAGCAGAGACAAATCTGATATTTTAAAAAATTAACCAATACCACATACGCCAAAACAGACCAAAATATGAATTGATAATGAGATAATTTTGTCTTCTCTTGCCTCCTGTCTACAGAAATTCTTATTCAGTTCCTCAAAGCCCTTTCCTATTGCTCTGCTCAGTAATTTTTCTTGCCACAATTTCCTGTGAACAGGTTATTTTTAGATATAAAAGAATATTTTGTCATAGTAAATCAACAAATACCTTTCTTCTCATGGTCTCATGCTGTCTCAGGCAGAAAAGAAGATGTTTCAGTTAAATGTCAATGACCATGTAGTATCTGCAGACAGTAAAAAGAGATTGTGTGCACTTGAGGTGTGTTACATGGTGAAAGAGTGGACACATCCCACCAGTTGCTAAATAAAATTTGTGAGCCCTTTGAGGCTGTGTGGACTCATCGCATACTGCCAAATGGAAATCCAAGGCTGAAGGGGAGCTTCCCCTACATGGAAGGGAGATATTAGGTCATAGGAAGGTTAAAAATTGCCTCACAAAAAGCTGAAGCAATCATTTATGTCCTCACTCACGAGTCCGTCTTTTACCTCAATTACTTTTCAAAGATTTTTTTCAAAGATCAAATTCCCATCTAAGTACAGGAATCAAAGTATTATCTGTTCTTTTTACCTGTTTATGTATAGAAAAAAAACAAAGATGAAAATGTTTTAATATGTCTTGAGAGCTCTATTTTAATATCCAAACATTTTTTATGTCTACAAGCTCAGCCATGACCTTTTTGATTCTGAATCAGTAGGTACAAAAAATTAATGGGGCCTAACTAATTCACTCTATACTCACACCATTAGTTTATTTAGATTAATTTTCTTTATTTTTCTCAGTTCTCATAAGCTTAACAACGACTAAGAAATTGATAGAAGGCATATTAGAAAAAATAAACTGAGCGATGATTTGCTTAATGAGTCACTAAAAAACAAATGTTAAAAAAACACTAAAAACTTATGCTAAATGCAGTGGATGCATGGGAAATACTTACATACAGATAAGATGCAAGCACAGTTATCATTGTTACTATACATACTTTCAATAGTTTTAACATCTAAAATATAAAGAAGGCAAGATAAAACAATGGAAAGGTGAGATAATAGCTCAAAAGAGGAGAGATGGCAAGATTAAAAAAAAAACACATGAAAAATATTAACTCTGGTAACTGAATATATAATACATTATAAAATACAGGGAAGTTATTATTAGTATAAATATTTTGAAATCTTTACCAAGCCACACAAAAATCATTTTGCAAAGTTAGTACAGGACTCTGGGGGGGAAAAAAAAAACATAATTTCATATGGAATCAGGCAAAAATGTAGTAACTTATCAATCTCCTAAACCTGAAGTATTACAGACTGTGAAAGATGCAAAAAAACCTTAACTGCTTGCATACGAAACTGGAACTTGGAAAGTAATGGTAGCCTACACATCAATACCGATGATTAAGTCCTCTCACTGTCTGCAAACATAACTCTTCTCATCCCTGTGCTGACCCTAAATAGCTGTTATTTTACAGAAGAAACTACAAACCAACATCTCCAAAAGGATTTTCAGAGGAACAAAATCAAAGAATCATGAACTGGTTTGGGTTTCAAAAGACCTTAAAGACCATCTAGTTCAAACCCCCCTGCCCTAGACAGGAACAGCTTCCACTGGACCAGGTTGTTCAGGGCCCCATCCAAGCTGGCCCTGAACACTTCTAGGGTGGAGCATCCACATTTTTCGGGCAACCTCTACATGGGCATGGCAGCTATAAACCTGAACACAAGTATCCCCAAAGGCTGTGACAAGAGGAAAATAATCAAACGCAGAAGTAGACACTTTAATGAAGTGTTAGGAAATGAAATGAGACAAACTGTGAGCAGATGGAGTGATTTAAAAGCACTGAGCCATTCCCCTTCCATAGTGTCCATTTTCTGACTGAGTTTTCTATTTAATGGATGGTTTCAGGTTTTGCTCTCTGGCTTCCAGACAATAATTCATCTCACCTCAGAACTTCAAGTGATGGCAGACTCAGCATTTGGCAGCCAAGAGAGTCTACACCGTTGCCAGGACAGAGGCTCCTTTTGCAAAACTTCAATCATTTACCTCTGAGGTGGTCTTCTCAGACCTTCCTCAATGTCAGTAAAGAAAAATAAGCTGTTTTAGAGAATGATGCATCTAACATAATTCGAAAGTGTACTCTATGTTGAAATTAATTCCTTTCCAAAAGTGTCTTTTTCTCTTTGCTGACCACTGAAGCAGCTTAGAATGACTAGCTCAAATACCCATGTCTAGACTGTATCCCACGCCTGCATTCCTTTGACAAATCCCACCCAAGATGTCAAAAAGTGAGAGGGAAAATATCAAACTGTCTGGTTATGCAAGAAGAAACATGAAAAAAAAATGCTGGGTCCTTTAATGAACTATATGAACATTTATTGAAAATAATATCAAATAACATACACTTTGGGATGCAAAAACCCCCTTTATTTGGGGACTATTAAAGAACCAAGAACAATTCTGGATTGCCTGAAAAAAATATTCATTGCCAATTTAATATGTGGCTTCAGCTATGATAAAATCAAGCAAAAACAGAAGAGTGAGAGAAAAAAAAGAACAAAAGTGTAAACCCACTACCCCTGCTGTGATTATTCCTAATGTCATTAAATATTTCCATGTTGTGTTCAGTTGGTCATGAGATTACTAGGAAATTTCTAAAGACAATTTTCAACATATGACCAAAATCTGCTTTATATTTGCAGATTTATAATGATTCCTTGAAGTTTTTCATTGATTATTTTCCCCCAATGAATCCCTTGGCAATATTGAACCTTTGTTTTGTTGTTTTGTTTGTTTGTTTTTTAGAAAATATTTCTTGACTTTTTGGCTGGATCAAGGGTCACCAGTCTCCCCACAAAACTGTCTTTTTTTTATTCTGAGAGCATGTATTTTCTTCTGAACTGACTTTTTGGGGGAACAATTCCCACATATGCTTTATCTGTCACCTTTAGTGTCCTGTAATCATTACTCTTTATGTCCCTGTTCGTACACCTTAGCCAAGCACAAAGAGATTCTGTGAGCAGGACATACTCAGAAGTTAAAAAATTATTTATTGGCTATCACACCCACATGATCACTACTAGGTTAGGCATTAACGTGCTCACCACCTTTTATAAGACATATGCAGAGGCTCTTCTAGCTAGGCAGGCAAAAGTCAGGATGGAGAAAGGGCAGCTCCTACAGCTCCCTGGAGCACAACCACAGCCATGTCTCCTGACACTCTGTTTTTACTTGATGATTTTATACTTGCCCATGTCAGTGCTTTCCCTTGTCTTACCCTGTCTGCAATTTCAGCTTTCTCATCTTACATGAATATCCTCTTCAGACTTTCTGACTGTTTTTTTTTTGTCCAGCAACTTAGTATTTTTCTCAGAATTCCGAGCCATGGTTGCATACCTTCAGAAATGGACCTGGTATCCTAAGGCACAGGTGCTTACATGGACTTCTAGACAAAGGGAGTCACACTCTATTTTTGCACTGCCATGAAGGTGACAAGGGCTATAAGGAAAGGAATTAGTTTTCCATAGTCACCAGTCGAACCCATAGCTTTGAGTATCAGTTGCTTAGCACTATTCTCACGCTTATCCTATAAAAAAAGCTCATATTTTCTTTGTGATGCACTACTATATGTTTCTGCCATAAATATTAATATAATGCCATAAATCATTACATTTCCTTGAACATTTCAATCCATTTATCAGCGTTTGGATAAAGGCCAATTTGAATAAACACTGCAAAAAACTGCATTAAATCCCTTTGTGGTACCTATCCATAACTAGAACCATGCACCGTCTCCATTTAAATTTATTCTGCAGAGCTTATTGAAGAGAGATATTTTTACATGTCTACTTCTGAATTATACGCACAGCATTTTTGTCAGTAATAAAAGAAGACCTTTAATTTAAGTTTGATCCTCAATGATTTCTTTATATATCTCCTCATTTTCCATGTGGGCCTCAAATTTCTGAAGTAAGAATTCAATCTTATTGACAGAGACATGGTATAGTAGTGACACCACTAACCAGCTTAATAGTGCTGACCAAATATATAACTAAGTTGAAGTGCAGTTACTGAAAGCTCCCTTCGCTTCTGTAGCTTAGTCTGTTTCAGGAAATGATTTTACATATGCTTTTAAATGCCTTGTTCCTTAAAGATATGGGTGCTCCGAAATACCTGTTCCGACAAACACCATGCTGTAAAGCCATTTAAGCACTTATGTAACTCATGTAAGATCTCTTTGGTGCACTTTATTCTTAAGAAAATGTCAGAGAATTCCAAAGAACAACTACTAAAGGAACAAAGAATGAAAGATGTATGTCATGCTATAAAAAGGTTGAGTAGGGATAAATTTTTCTAAATGCAGCAGATGAAATAAGCTTTGACACTCTAAGGGTAGGGTTTGATTGTCTAGCTATGGGAAAGAGAATGAATTGAGTTTGAGTTAGGGAGCCAAAGAAACACAGGATCAATGAGGCTGGAAAAGACCTCTGAGATCATGGAGTCCAACCTCTGACAGAACACCCCCATGTGACAACCAGACCAGGGCACTGGGTGCCACACCCAGAATTTCCTTAAACACCCTCAGGAACTCTGACTCCACCACTTCCCTGGGCCACCTATGCCAATGCCTAACAACGCTATCCATGAAGAAATTCTTCCTGATGTTCAACCTGAATCTTCCCCAGCACAGCTTGAGGCCATTTCCTCTCATCCTGTCACTGGCTGTCTGGGAGAAGAGGCTGATCCCCACCTGGCTACAGCCTCCTTTCAAGCAGTTGTAGAGAGTGATAAAGTCTCCCCGAGCCTCCTCTTCTCCAGGCTAAACAACCTCTGCTCTGTCAGCCACTCCTCATAGGAGATGCACTCCAGATCCTTCACCAGCTTTGCTCTTCTCTGGACATGCTCTAGCACTTCAATGCCCTTAAGAAGTCTTAAGGCCAAAGAAGACATGAATGTTTCTCTTTTATGACCATAAACTGAAATACAAGAAGTTCCACCTCGACTTGAGAAACAACTTCTTTACGTAGACAGTGACAGAGCAGTGGAACAGGCTGTCCAGGATGGTTCTGGAGTCTCCCTCTCTGAAAAACCCACCTGGATTTGTTCCTGTCACCTGTTTCAGGTGAATCTGCCTTGGCAAAGGGGTTGGACTAGATGATCTCCACAGGTTCCTTCCAAGCCCCACAGTTCTGTGACTTTGAGTGCCAGCTGCTATATGTGAGACACCATGCTGTCCTTCACAATGACTTGCTGTGTTTACACTTGTAACTTACCTCGATTTAAGGGTTAATTATCACCAACTCAGAAAGGGTCATCTACATCACACATTTTCCAATTCATTAATAGATCAGACACAGCACAGAAGGACTAAGAGGCTAACTAATGAACTTGAGTCCACGTCTAAAAGAATAAGGAGGGTCCTCCTGACATATTTGTGACTTGCCACAGCTGTCAACCAAGTACTAATTTAGATGCAAGTGTGGTCCTAATGACAGTAATGACCACTAAAAATTAGAACCCTGGCTAAAATTAAGGCAAGAATTTTTTTCTACCACTAGGCCTCATCTGGCATTCTCATCTAAAATCTCATCCTGTAAACATGGGGAAAGAGTGCAGGATGATGAAATCAGCAGGCAGTAACTCCACAAGATGGTGTCAGTGCTGTAAGACCCAGCGCTGTTTTATAACTATTGCTCTTCAGCAGTTGAAAGGCTGGCTAAACTCTGAAGAGACCCTGTAGACAACAGAAGGTGCCAAGGTTCCACCAACACAGCTGCACCTTCTTCTATCTCAAATCTATTCCAGCATCTCCCAGATACTGGAAAAACACGGATAACGGATGCTGCAGGTGGATGAGACAAATCTGTGTGAAATCTAACACAGTGTTTGTTTATTCACAAGCTTAGTTTGAACCCCAGTCAGTCAGACTCCAGGGAGAGTTCACACATCTACACTTGTTTCACTGGCATCTTTGCCCTCCCTGTCTTCTTCCTCCACTGCTAGCTGCAGGATCCATCTGCATCTTGAATCTGGATGCCGTGTTTGCTCTGGCTCAGGCCTGACAGAAGGGTGAGTAGACTCACTTTAATGAAACGGGAACACTGATTAAAAAAAAAAAAAAAAGTAATCTGTAGAATCTTTTTGCCCGGAGGCCACCCTGTCAACAACAGGACGCTGTTGCCCGCTACGCGGCTCGGCACAAGGGCGGTGCTGAGGGTGAGGAAACCCGCCCACACGACAGCAGCGACAACCCCCGGCGGGGAGAGCCGGGCCCGCCCGCACACCCAGCGCCGCCGGCGGGTGTCGGTGTCGGTGTCGGTGTCGGTGTCGGTGTCGGTGGCGCTGGCGGTGTCGGTATCGGTGGCGCTGGCGGTGGCGCTGGCGGTGGCGAAGGCGGGGCGGTGCCGCCTCAGCGGCCGCGGTCCCGCCCCCCNGCTGCGCAGGCGCACGGGGGGGCTGGGGCCGGTAGGAGCTGCCGCGACCTCCGGGTCCCGGCCGGGATCCGGGACTGGTGCTGGCGGTGCCGCAGGGCCGCTGCCGGGGAGAGGGGGCCGAGGCGGGCACAGTGCTTCACGGGGGCCGCGTTAGCCCCGCGGGAGGCCTGCGGGGAGTCAGCGGGCGATCGGGACGGCGTTGAGGTGACTGACCTCTGCAGGGCCGTGTCCCGCATAGGAATCGCCCGCTTCCTGTAAGTGTCCAAGGTTAGAAGGCGCAGTGGCTGCGCTTTGGCGTTGCCCGCCCCGTTCTTTGTTTGCCCCCACGTTCTGTGTTTGCTGGCTTTAAAAAGCTTGTCTCGCCGTTTCGGCTGTTTTGCTTGTTTGTTTTGGTTGTTTGCTGAGCAAAAGTGGAGATAGGAAAAATGCAGTTGCACCATAGGTCCGATCTCATGGCGCACGAGATGAAACAGAGCACCTTTAACTCACTTACTTGGTTGGGGTTAGGTTGGAAGTTGGCGGAGTTCCGCCGACACCTCGCCGGCACAGGGTCATAGTGGGGTTGTTTGAAGTGGTCGTCAGGCAGGAACCTGCTCTTCGTCTGAACGAGCACAGCTCTATACGTTTTTCTTTATGGTCCGGGTGTAAACCAGGCTTACACTGGGTGTGTGAGTAATCCCTGTGCTTTGTTAGTATCTGAGAAAATGACGAGGCTTGCCTTGTACCAGCCAACATGCTGGAATGTCTCTTACTGGGATCTTGAAAGCGGCACTTCTAGTGAACAAGTTGTTTGAAGTTTCAAGATCACTGCATCCACAATTTTCAGCTGAAGTAGAAGGAGCAGTGTATTCACGTTGTTAATCTCAAGGAGCAGTTTGTTCGTTTGGGGTTCTCCGTTATTAGCAATTTTAGTTCTTCCTCTCTGTGAATTAACAATTGACTTTATAGTCAGTGGTAAACAACACGGTACTAGATGGGGGCTGGTGAGAGAGAGAGGAGCTACTAAACAAAATGTCTTCACTGTCAAGTGAAATAACTGTTAATGCCTCTATGTTTTGGGGTTGGATGGGTGTGAGGAGGGCCTTGTTACAATATCAGGGCCTTGATGTGAACCTTTCAACTACTTTTTTTTTCTTTTTTTTTTTTTTTTTCTTTTTGGGTTATGTCTTTTAAACAGGTTATGCTTAAAAGAAGGTTTCCATCCTGTGCTTTTATGGTGTCCAAGCTCACCTATTGATGTTTCCTTTGTAACTTCCTGGTAAAACAGCTTCTGTGAGCATCAGTTTGACTACCACGTCATCTGAATCCAGAGATCACTTTTACTAAAATGTGGACTGCCAGAAAGCTTTGTAGTGCTCAAATACTGTTGCTCCAGATGAAAGAAGGCCAACTGTGTAGTTGTGCATTTCCCAAAACTCAGCGGTTCTGGGTTGGAATTCCAAACTATTGCACTGTAAGAGTGCCACATAACAGAGTTAAATTCCAGGTAAGTATTTTTGTGATTCTCTAAAGATACAAGTGATGTGCATAAATACAGTGCTAAAATAATTTATTTTAGACTCTAGAGAGCAAAACTTCTGATTTTGCAGCATTAATTATGTATTGAAGATGCCTTCAGTTTATCAAGATAAAGGGGCAGGCAGCAATAATTACTGGAGTACCAGTGTTTCAGAGTGAATTTTTGAGTCTGATAGTTCTAAGTTGGAGAGAAACATTAATTTTCTTCAAACTATACTTCAGACAGTAGTGCAAGATAACTGACAGGCTATCTGATTAGTTAGAGTGACGGTCATTAAGTGAAGAATAGAACAAGAATTCTCTGAAAAATGACTTACAGATGCAATGTTGCACAACAGAGAGTAGGGAGGAAATGGATGGATAAGGGAAGATAAAAACAGTAGAGTTGCTTATAAAAGAATCTGTAGATATAAATAAAAGTAATGGTAAAGGACACGAAATAAAGCTTATTTTGGACACTGGCATATCCAAATGTCAGTGTTCTTCAGTATCTAGTTAAATTAATCTTTAAAATATAAATTGCTGCAGGCACAAGTTCTGGAACACTGAGGTTTGAACTTGTTTTGTGCTGGCTAAGCAATTGTGAAATTCATCTAGATGACTTAATTATTGTCGAATAACGTCATATTGCTGTTGTTTTTCTTTTTAATAGTAATATGTCTGACTCTCTGATTGTAGGTTTCCAAGGTAAATGATAAACAATCAGTAGTTGATAGAAGTATGGCTACTAGTGCAGAGGGAACCAAAATAGCTGTTGTAAAAAGTCTCGGTGGAGTATGTGATGGAAGACATCATTCGTTACAAGGTATTGAACCTTTTGCCACCCTCGTTTGGAGAAGTCAGCTTTCGCTGCCCACTGTTGACATCTTAAGGATCAAGGTCTAGAATCTTGATTTGAAAGTTGTGTATCGTGTGATGTGTTTCTTTTTTTAATTTTAAGGGGATTATACACAAATGTTACAGTTTGCAGACTCACGATTTCCTTAAGGTTCTTTATGGCCAGTTAGATCATGTACTTACTAATTTTTTCTTTCAACTTCGTCAAACTCTTACATTCACTGAAGGCTGTGAATTGTTATGCTAGTGCACTTTTTTCCTGTTAGAAATGCGTAAAAACAAACATTTCTCTGTTAGGGGTGATTTTTGATTCAGGTAAACTAGTAGGTACCTTTATGACCTTTTATTTTAGCAGAGCTGCTGAGCTAAACAGTTTTTTTATGTGACTTTGCTTGGTTTGTCACTCTTTGCTAATAACTTATCCTCAAATGTGCTGTTATGCATCATGCATTTTAGCTTCCGTGCTTCAGGGTGCTTGGTCATTTGCATTCTGTGTATATTTAGATTTTGTTTGTAAAGGTATTTGTACTCGGTTGCTTTGGGCATTTCCAGCTTCAGTGTACAAGTGGGATGACAGGGAGGTAGTTATTACAGGTTAAGACACTGGGATGGTACAATGTTTATGTAATTACATTGCTCAGGAAACAGCCCTATGAGAAACTGTTGTGCTATTTCATGTGCATGACAGTCAGGAAGACAGTACCTGTCCTCAGAAAGCTGTGTCGTACTGTATCATAATTTTTCTGTACAGTATTGTCTCCTTTCATGCATTCTCTTAAAGGTTTGCATTACAAAGTGGATGAGATACTGCTGAGTAAGCAGAAATGCCCCCAGCCTCCAGTAGATTTTTAATCACTAGTGGCTTGGTTTTTTTTCCTGCAGAGGTGGTAATCTTTCAGAGGGAGCTCTTAGATTTATGTTTATTCCTGAATAATCCTGCATTATCTGCAAAATAATGAAACTGAACAGCCCCAGTGTTCTTCTCGTACATATCCTTTCTTATGCTTCTGTTTTTTCTCTTGTAGACAACAGAAGCATTTCTATCCCCTTGGCCAGTTGAAAACTTTATATGTTATTATTATTATTAATATTATTATTATTATTTATTATTATTATTTTATAATGTCATGTAAGATGACATTTTTTGAGAAACAGTGCCAGAAGTGTTTGCTGTGTCCTGTTTATATCATGTCTCTACATAATGTGCACTGTCCAGCTGAAATGTCCTTGTGCATCTTCAAGGTTCATTGAGACATTTTCTTAAGACATGCCAATATGACAACTTTGTGTTAATAGGTATTAATATCCTTAATATCCTTAAAAAAGCAATTTAAGTTAAACCCTAACAATATTTGTTTTGAAGTCTTGTGAAACAGGTTTTTCATACTATTTCTAAGATAGGAAGATTTCTGCTCTGGCAGCTGAAGAAAGTGGTTTGTGTCCACATGTGACTATGCCCTATTTCTGTCACTCTGTAAGAGATTGTCAGGGAGTAGTCATAACGTATATAATTGAAATTCTCTCTGTTTCCTCTTTGGAGTTCTTCTAATCATACTATACTTCTTTGCTAAAAAAGGCAGCAATCTAGCAGATCATCAAAGCAAAAGACATTTTTGAATCATACTTTGTCTGAAATATACCATTTGAGTGATGCTGTAACATATTTGCAAGAATTCTTTTAAAAGTGTCTGGTTTCCTATTACTTGCCTTCCCAATTTTACAAGACATTCATCTAATGAGTACTTTCTTATCTTTCCCTCTTATTTGGAGATTTGGTTGCAAGGTGAAACCATGTTGCTTAACTGTATCTGTGAAGCAGTGGTTTCTATAGAATCATGATGCTTATTTATTTGTTTTATCTTTGTCATCTGCATCCTTTGTAGGTTAGGTGCTTTTTTACAGATTTTTGGAGAGGCCTCAGTTCCACCTACTTTCCTGCAGGTGGATGCATAGTACTGATTGAAGATATTATTGTTCTGTTTCTTCTCTGTAATGTTGAGTATTTGCAATACTCTGATTTTATATTCTGAACAAATGAAGATGTGATTGTTTCACCCAGCAACAGACAGATGCTAGGTGTCACTTAGGAGCTGAACATTACAAGATTTTCAAGTTAACAACCAGGTAAAGCCCTGAGTGACCAAATTTGATCTGATAGCTGACCCTGTTTTAAGCATAAGAAGATTGGGCAAGAAGTCACTTGAATAATTCTATGATTCAGTGATTTTTCCTTCTCATTATTTGCTCACTTAGAGGGTTGATATATGCATATGCATACCCCATTTCTCAGTCATGCAGCTAGATGTAAGCAGTGAATCTGTCATTTGAGGATGAATGTAATCTGCCAATTAACATTTGTACTGAGGAATTTTAAAATTTTTTGTGTATATGACAAATACTTTGGGAATTGATCCTAGTTAATAGAAATGTAGTGTTTGGGTAACACAGCTATGCTGTTGCTACTCTTAATTTGAGGTTCTCTTGTGGAATCTGTAAAACAGTGTTGTATAGCATGCCATACAACCAGTGAGTTAAGTACTTCTGTTCACTAAAAGTAAAAAAAAAATTACCTTATTTTCATGTTGTCTTAATTTAATCTTAGTTTACTCTTCACAGAGTGTGAGACTAGCAGCATTCTTGAACAGTATTCCTTGAAATTCCTTGAAATCTTAATGCTGTTTTTTCTTCTTGTGTGTTCTTCTCTCACTGAATCCTTTTGTCAGTCAAGCAACTGATGGGAATACTCATTCAATAATCTCTTTTCTGTCACTTGATTAGGGAAATGAAGGAGGCAGAAAAGTGTGGGGTCTAAGTGTTAAATTAACTCACATGAAAGAGTGAATGCCGTGTATCCAGACACTCAGAAGAGGATAGTGGTTACTCTGAGTAGCTGATAGTTAGAAAGGACTAAAGCTTGTCTAAGAAACTACAGTTTCCTCGTGAAGGTGTGTCAGAGGAGGTATGGATATCTGACTTTAGTCACATATGTTCAGTAGTTTTTGATCTGAGATTCAAATAGTTTCCTCAGTTCACATAGCCTCCTTTTCTGTTTTTGCTTTAGAGAAAATGTACCAGCCACTTCTTTATACAATGAAGTGTGATTTTTCTTCCACGTTTGTAGGGAATTTTTCTTTTAAAAAAAACTTTTTAATCTCAAGTTTTTTACTGTAACCATGCTTTAGATACTCTTTGTGGTTCTCATATTTTATTTTTTTATTTGTGAACATGTAATTGTTTTTCTAGCAGAGAGGGATAGTTTCTGGAGTATGAGCCTTGTAAAAGGTTTAAATGTGTGTATACATGTACATAAGCATCCATATACTTACTTTGATTTACATAACCTTATTATCTTACACTTGCGTTTCTTAGTTACATTTCGTAGGTTCTTTAGATCTAATTCTTTGGATTTGTGAACTCGTACTTTGCATACTTTTTGACCAATCAGCTATATAAATATAATCTTTATTTCATGTAGTGCTTCATATTAGCAGAAATGGGAGTTGATTCTTCCATTGCTACCTAAGAATGCAGTTGCTTTAACCAGCTGCATCTTTTTATCAAGTGGCCTGTGTTGCAAATGAATCTTTGCTCCTAATTTGTAGAAGGTATGGAGACAGCTGCAGCAGCTGGTTAAACTCCCAAGAGTTTAACAATCCTGAGATGAAGCACATTGTGACATCATACTTCAAAGACTGTTTTAGTTTTCTTCCACTCTATTAGAAGACAGTCAAAGGAGAGTTGTGTTTGTTGTTTTCCGGTAACATTTTGAGTAAAGATTTTTTACCTTCTATTCAGTACACTGGCTTTTCTTTAAGTTAAAAGATCATTTTCCTCAAAAACAGTAAATCAGTTTATCACTTGCTTCGTTCCAAATGCCTTTCTCTCCTATTGTCACAGCAAGAGCCAACCTCTAGTACTTTCTATGAGTACAAATGCATTAGATTTTTTACAGGTATTCCTACTTACAAGAGGATATGGAAACGTTTCCAGCACAGTTGGTAAACTGCGTGTTTTAGCAGACTGACTGGTGCACCAAATATTCCCTGGCACTATGAGATGCTCTCTCTCTCAGTAAAATAGCAAACCTGGTAGATCATTAGGTCTGATTTTAATCATGCTGTGCGTAAAGCAGTTGGGTTTAGCATGTCTTCTTACCTAACAGTTTTGAAAGCTGTTTCTTATTCTAATCTTTCCTGCCCTTCCCATTTCAGAGATGAAGAGGTATCTTTAACAAAGATGTGGTGCTGTGTATGTTTGCCTCTCTTCATCAGGACAGATATAACAGTTTCTGTTTTTTATTCCCATTCACATTGAGATGTACCCAAGTACTGTAGGAGGTTATTTTTAATTCTATACTAAGATAATGTGTAAGATAATATGTCTTGCATCTGTAAAATGCAACCTGTGGAATACCTTCCTTTCATGATGTAGTTATTTGCAGAAAGAGAAGAGCTAATAAATTGTATGGCATTCAATTTTGTTTATTTAAATTGCTGGCCCTAATAATCTGAACTTCCGCTTCCCATTCGTGGGGTTTTTTTTTAATTTTAAATTTCTACCCTAGACATTGTTGGATGTGTGTGTAATTTCCTGCCTTTAGTGCTTTGTATTTTACTTCTTTTTTTTTTTTTTTAACTCCTTCTCATTTTAACAGTAGCAACAATATGTTTTTTAGTTTTCTTTTATAAACTAGTAATTACTTTAAAGTTTTATCTATTAATAATTCTAGTAAGCAAATGAGTTCCTTTCTTAGGGAATTATAATGGATTCAAGGCTCTGCTTGTGTAAGGGGCAAGTATGATCACAGAATCATGGAATGCCCTGGGCTGTGAGGCACCTTAAAGATCATGTTGTTCCAACCCCCCTGCCATGGCCAGGGACACCTCCCACTAGGCCAGGTTGCTCAGAGTTCCATCCAGCCTGGCCATGAGCACTGCCAGAGATGGGGCATCCACAGCATCTCTGGGCAACCTGTTCCAGTGCCTCACCACCCTCACAGTAAAGAATTTTTCCAAATATCCAGTCTTAACTTTCTCTCAATTTGAATCCATTTTCCCAGTCCTGTCATTGTGTGATGAGACAGTAACCAGCAGTTTATAATTAATTTGATTTTTTGATAAAGGTGGCTAACAATGTTCTTCAAAGGTATTCTTTAGTGACTTTTGTGTAGCTACTCTTCGACAAATGAGATGAAAATATGTAGTTATATTGTATATAAAGGTATATATTTTTGATTAATTAAAAAAATTATTTGTACTAAGGATTATTTAGAGTTGTTTTCAGTTTTGGAAATACTAAAGTAACTGCTGATTATTTGATGTACTTAGTAATCAAAAGCTTTTACTGTTCTCAAATAACTTGAGTTTTTTTATATAGTTAGAGTACGTTATGCAAAAAGAATAAATGTGTATTGCAAGACAATTTTTTTCTGACCGTGACACGCTATTTCCACAGCCCAAATGAAACCCATCAACCTGTCCTTTGCAGCTTGTGGCTTTCTGGGCATTTACCACTTGGGGGCAGCAGCTGCTTTTCACAGGCATGGTAAGAAGTTACTGAGAGATGTGAAAGCTTTTGCTGGAGCTTCTGCTGGATCTCTGGCTGCCGCTGTCTTGTTAGCAGTGCCAGAAAATATAGAGGTAAATTAATAAACTCGTAGGTATAGGCCATGATAATTTTCAAAGGACAGTTTTTTATACAGTCATCTTACGTTAAGTTTATTAAAATGTTTTGTGTCTTGTTTTTTTCTTCTTGTTACTTGCTAGGAACAGGACTCTTGCTTCGTTTTCATTAACCACATCTGTGACTCATGAGCAAAAATGTTAATGATATAAGGTTCATATGAAATATTTTTATTTTAAGCACACAAATCCCATGTGTTTGAATCTTGGTTTGTAGGCAACAGGTACACTTTAATATGCCAAAATATATATTTACTTAATGATGGTACATTACAAAGTGAATCATTATTCTGTTGGCTAGAGGTAGGCTTTGTTAAGCAAGTGCTTAGCACCACCCTTTTAACCTTTTCTTAAAGGAGGTGAAAATGGTAGATGGAATGTTTCTCCATAAACAGCTGCCACCTGCTCAGATCTTTTTCTTGCCCCTGTGCTCCACTGAACGGTGTTAAATGCTTTTGCACCTCCTTTAGACTCAGTGCAGCCCATGCCTTAAGAGCACCCAGTAGGATTAACTCTCACAGCATTCTGTTCTGACACGTGTCTGGGTTGTTCCATCTCCAGAGATGCCTCCTTTCTCACCTAGGATATGGTGTTATGCAGAGATTGTCAGTGATTATAATGTTAATTATAATGTTTAACATTAAATTATAATGTTACAGATACTGTGGAGAGCATTAGGGATTTTTTTGGTGGCTGTTTGCTTGGTTTTCCCCCACAGGTTGCTTTGCCATCCTGAACCGTCTGTAGTGACTTTGCCTTAATAAATGTGGAGGGCCAGGCATTGCCAAAATGTTAGTATTTCTTTAATACTTCTAATTATTGTGGGGAAAACAGGCTGTTAGATTTTTGGTCTAGAGTTACACTTACGTTTAATTCCAAGTGAGCATTTGATAACTTTCTCTAGGCCTCGTTTATTTCACTTCATTTGATTCAAATAACAGTCTCAGCCAAACCCCACTTTGCCACTGATATTTCTGTTTGTTGGTTGTTTCTGCTGGGATATGGACTCAGCTTGCAGCATTAACTATACATCTGTTGCTTTCAGCAGTAGGTTTTTCCCTGGCTTCTTTCCCCCACCCCACTCCCCTGTGAGCATTCTTTATATGACTTGGTATTAGGCAAGTTGCACTCTGTTGTGGAGAGAACCTCATTGTATTCTGTGCAGGCATTACTCCCCTTCTGTCACCTCTGACTGGTAGTTCAGTTTCCAGTTTGCCTGGTATAATGTGTACCTCTGACTTTGATTTCCTCTGTGGTGAGCATGGCAGCCCTTTGTTAGCCCAAGGAAATTTTTCTGCTTATTGCAGACCCTGGGTATGAGCCCTTGTTCTCATCCTGGTCCAACTTACAAAGATCTTTCGAAGTAAAAATATTAAAACAGTTTTTAGTTTTTGTTTGTGGAAACTGAGTTTATATTACATTGAGTCTGTTGTATTTTTCCTTGAAAATTTGTCATGTTATTGTAAACTAAAGAAAGCTTCATGTACTTTTCTAGTCCTTTCATTTTAGTGTACCTTTTAGTTATTCTGTTATATTGTTTAAATGGAAAATTGAGAGTTCTTTTGTCAGTGGGAATAATTGTAATTCTCATGGAATTTAAATAAAGACAGCATTCTGTACTGAATAGAATTAACTTTTCTTATTAGGATAATTATATTATTATCTTTACTACATTTCTAGCTTGAAATATTTTGTATCCACAAACGTAGCTCCTAATCAGTTAGTTTTTTTGTTTTGTTTTGTTTTTTCCCCCCTCTCTCCAGAGATGGCAATGTTAGATAAGCCATAATTAGGACTTTCTGCATCTCCTAGTCTCAAAACTGTAATGCATCATGTCCTTATCTTGGAGAGAATGTAACATTGAAAATTTATTGTTTTGACTGTTGCTGTTCTAAGACAGTTTCCAAATGTTTTTCTGTCATATATTGGATTTTTGTCACTGTTTGTAAAGGTGTGGGACTTGACAGTTCCAAGTAGGCTTATTTAGTTAAATAACTATTTATTTTAAAATTACCTTGATCATGTTTGATATCAAGTTTGCTTAATACAAACAGTTAAAATTTCTAAACATGGCCTCAGTCATTATTTAAAATGTAGATGTGTGTTTAAAGCTTATAGCCCTCAGATTCTAAGACAATTCATAGCCATAAGAAGTCCCTTTTGAGAGCAGAAATTGAGAGTCTAGGTGCAGTTCATTCTTAGCACTTGTAATATGGAAAGTAGTTTTCTGTCATTTCCCTAGTTTGGTACTCTTAGCTCCCCATAACTTTATTTAAGCATCTTAGATACAGAGGTAGTACTTCAGACATGCTTCTATGTGGTGTTTTGTGGATTTCTTCTGCATTTATAGAGAGAAGTGTCTGAATGTGCAGTATATATTTTAATTGGCTTTGAGCTGGCAGTGGCAAGTATCTCGTGGGGTAAAGGTGCAAATCTAACCAATGTGAGGCCAACTAGCACAAATAGTTTCTTTAAGAGGTATGAACCTCTTAGTGAACTTTTTGATACATTTATTCAAAGGCCATGTAAGGAAGGTGGATGCAAGAACTACATTTCTACCTTTCACTTAGATGAGTGCTTTGTCATGCAAGTGATGTGAGGAAGTTTAACTCAGTTAGCTGGCTCTGATCTCATGTTAATCCTCACCCCACCTCCTTCCTTGTTTTCCTTTCCATAGATTCTGTATCCTTCTCCTCAATGGGATACATTTATGTCTCTCCTTTTTTGTTCTTTCCTTTCTTTAGTCACTCAGTCATTTATTTTGTTACTAGCAACATATTTGTTCTTTATGCACGGACCTAACAATCCAGGAAACCCAAACTATCTTTTATTTATGTGGTTATAAAGGTGAATGGTGGGGGAATTTGTAAAGTACCAATTTTAGAAGGTTGCATAAGATTAAATTTATTTTTTTTCTGAAGTCCCTAAAATCATTAGAAAAGCCTGCATGAAAGGATAAAAAAAGGAGTACAAATATTGAATATTGAGTCTTAAGCACTCAGGATCATAATTCATTGTTTCAGCATGTTATGGCTGAAAAATAAATTATACCAATTCCTTTACTGTCCCTTTGGAGTTCTTATGACTCACACTTCAAGCTGTTTTTCTGCAGTCATTAATGCTGGGCATTTCAGCTTGTGTAAAATGTTATCTGTGCAGGAATCTGTTGCCTGTTTTTCTGCAGTGTATTTTCTTCCTATGTCACCCGTTATAGTTTTCCATTCATTAAAAACTTCCATAGTACTTTATTATTTAAATATGTGTATTTGCTAGTAGCTTGTTTTTTGCTTTAATGAGAAGAAATTGTTGTAATTTTTTTGTGTTTATTGCTTATAAGCATCTTAAGGTACTTGTGTCTGATTTGAGTTCTGAAGTAGACCTTAAAATAAAAGGTGGCTTTAGACTTTGAACTAAATGATTGTTCTTGTAATGGCATGATCTAGGGAACTGATTATTTAGCAGTGGTAATACATAGAAAAACAGCCTTTAACTTTCCTTCGTTTTTAAAGTGGTACCCTCAAAATTTATAATTTTTCTTTTCATTATGGATTTTTTTTTTCCTTACGAAGTAATCCTTAGAAAAGGATCAACATTTTGTTATGCATGTCTTGTTACAAACCAAGCATATATGGGAAAATCCTTCAGTTTGATCTAATAACTCTTTTATTAAAGCTTTAGCCTCTAGTATATTTTAGGTACTGCAGCTAAACACGCTTCCATCACTTAAACATCCTTAATAGTTAATGTTTTTCATTTCCAGAAATGTAAGCACTTTGCCTATGGATTTGCAGAGGAAGTCAGAAGATTGAACTTTGGTGCTGTAACGCCCGGTTATGATTTTATGAAAACACTTAGGTACCTATCTTAACTCTTGTGTAAGATCATTTTTATGTTAAAAAACTCTCCAAATATGTATTTGCATGGTGCATATTTGTTCTGTGCTGTGGGGTGCTCACCCCAGTGCATTTGAAAGGTTTTTAAATAATAGCGGTGAATAATGCTGAGCATTTTCTTTCCTCTAGGGAGGGCATAGAGTCTATTCTTCCTTCTGATGTTCATGAGATAGCTGAGAACCGGCTCTATGTGTCAGTCACTAACTCAAAGAGTGGGGAAAACCACTTGGTTTCAAATTTTCCCTCCAGGGAGGACCTGATTAAGGTAATCATGGTGAATATGGAAGTTGTAAATAAAAATGCTGGAATTTCTTCAAAGCTTAAGAGTATATTATTAATTGTACAGTAAAATCACTGGTTTATTCAGGTAATCACTTCTACTCCCAGTGGTGCTATAACCATAATATAAATAATGTTTAAAGCAGAATTTGATCCTATAGCTTCACTAATATTGCCAAAATTCATTTGGTATTTGTGTGTGTTTCTTTCATTGGTTATTCAAGTTCTACTTGGTAGGCATTTCTACAAACGTTTCTAAAAAGTGTTTTTAAAAGTAAGAGATAACTAATTGTTGCAGTATATGAGAACACAGTAGAGAATCTCAAAATGTTGTAAAAATGTTTGCATCTCTTACTTCACTGATACCATTATGTTTCATCACAAAAGAGAGTAAGAGAAGTTTGAAAAAATGGAACAATTCCTACAGGTGCTTGTGGTTAATAGTTACAATGTAATGCTAAGTACTTTATATGAACTGCATTTTAACTGTAGCTGGAAAGTATATCTTTCGATGCCCTTCTCTTCATCTAAATGCTGCGTTTTAAATTTGGATCAGGATTGTATGCATAAGCTGATACGAGATGGTAGGAGCAATTCAGATGCATGTGAAGCAGATGTTCTTTCTAGTAATTGATTGTATCTTAGTGGAAGACAGAATAAGATATAGCAGAATAAAGGAGGAAATAGAATAAGAAGGAATTCCTAGTTTCTCTATCTTTGTGGATGCTTAGATCAAATAAGAGATTCTTTATAGTTACCACTTACTAAAAAATGGCATTTGTTAACAGAACCTCAGAGTGTGCATTGGGAGTTTGCCTTTACAGTATATTTTTTAAAATTTATGACCCTATTATATTCTACATGAACAGTCCTCAAAATTTACAGGACTTCATCATGCAAATAAAATTATGTGAAAAGTTTATCTCAAATTATGCACTGTTATTTCTAGCCGTATATACAGTGGTAGCAAGCATGGAGATTTTTATTCTTTGTGGTTTTGCAGTGACGTCTTCTAACCTGGAGACAATTAAAAGCATCAGGATGACCTTGGAAATATATACATTTTACTAGTATTTCAATATATTTTTCATTGATTTAGCCATTTCTGTTCTTTTCTTTTGTTCTTTTCTTTTGTTCTCTATTGTAGCAGTAGGGTAAGTTGGAATAATAGTAATAAAATTACACATAACTGCTCATTGAAATACATTCATATTGTCTGATCTTCCAGTCCAGCTTCTAATACCTGTTTTTGTGCATGCCTTCACCTCTGCCTATATCATGAGTACAGCTGTCTGCATGCTGGTGGCTGCCACAGGACCAGGGAGGATAGAGCTTGTTAGGTTGTTTTATTGTATCATGTTTTATTGTATCATGTATCATGTAGGCATGACCTACATCCAAGGCATGGAAAAGGTACTGCTGGGCATATTGTTTTATAAGCAGCAAAATGTCTGTACCTCCACCAGAAACCATTCAACTTCGAATGGATTTGGTTTCAACGCTTAACAAACAAGCCTTATGGTTCCAAAGGTTTTCATAATGGCTAAACTGAATGTGTGTTGCTACAATGTTAAGCTTTTATCTTTTTACTATTCCCTATGGACTTGGAAAGGCCTATTTAATAATTTATTAATCTCCCACTTTTGAAATAGTCTTCACATATGTGAAGATCATCATGTTCAGCATTCCTAGACTTGCAGTTCTTAAACTGGAGGTGAGAGGGAAGAGATGCACAATTTGTGTGTTTGTGAGGGAGCAAGTCACAGACCACTGGTGTATTTAGTTTGGGAAAGTAAGGCAATGCCTAGAAGTCCACACTGGTCTGTTAGTGGTAGGAAAAACTGAACATGTTTGTTCTTCAAACTTGTCCTCCCTCTCCTCACTGTCGAGATCTCAGTGACTTTATAAGAAGAACAACTGCTTTCTTCAGTTCTCTTGAAAAGAACTCAAACTTTTCAGGATTCACCTGGTTTTGACTCCATTCACTAAATCTTTTTTTCTGCATTTCTCTTAGTTTAAAAGGGCTAAAGTCAATGAGATGCAGTTGAGGAAGAGAAGAGAAAAGGTGCTGGGCTGGGGAAGAAGCTGATGTTGGGAACTTGGGAATCTTGTCTTAGGCTTTTGTGAGCGAAAGGCCTTTTTGGTAGAGAAATAGCTGCAGTTTCATGTTAGAAAACTGAGAGAGCCTTTTTTTCTGAGCTCAAAGGTCTACATCACTAGGAAGAGAAATAGGCAGGGAAACAGTTCTCAAAGTAGAAGTTGAGGACTTCATATATCTTAATTAAAACTTGTTAGGGGAGCAGAGGAGCTTAATACTGAAATAGCTTAAATTTTGTAAAAGTAAATGTAAGTCCAGCCAAAAAAGCTCAGGCATTTTCTTCCATAATCTCTATGGATTGTGTTTTTTTTCTGCACCTGTTCATCTTTCACATGGTGTATGCACCAGTTTGTGATCTGCTTCTGTTCCCCAAGATCCATGCCACCACACAAGCGTGTGCATATTCACCCTATTAAGCTGTATAAAAAATTCGGACATGGTGCACTTTGTCCATGCATTTACCTCTTCTGGAAATAGTGATTGCTTTTATACATATATATATAGATAGATATATATATATATACATATGTGTAAATATGGGTGGATACATAGGTATAGAGATACCCATACTGTCTCTTAGGTATTGCCATGAATGGATAGAAAGGTATTTGTGTGTGCACAGCTGTACATGATAGAAGAGGTGTCCTGGTCTAAAAAAAAATTAAAATAAAAATTGGGAACAGCTATAGACAGAAATGAAGCCTTACAGTAGAGGAAATAGTAGTTTCTTAATACTTGAATGTATAAATACAAACATGGGTAAAGGTATACATGTGTATATAATTCCAGGATGTTCATGGTATTTTTGAAACTTTGAAAATCTGATTTGTTAGAAAAGTAAGCACTGTACTAATATGCTAACAGAATGACTTGGTCAGCTTTTTTCTTTAACAATATACTGCTGTTTTTTTATCATATTTTATCTTGGAAACCATAGATTTACTTCACATTGCAAAACTAAGTTCATACTTCTGAATCACATTAATAATTGAGTTAATTTTTGGTATTTTGCTTTTAGAGTTGTCACTGTCAAGTCATAGAAAAACAAACCCTATTGAATAATTTTAATCGCATTTTGACATACCACAACAAGAAGACATTTTGAGATGACAGTGGATTTATATAAAACTAATATATTGACTGGTAAACATGTATGAAAATACATATTGGTTCTAAATTACTTAGTTGCCATTTTTTATTTTTTTCTCTATTCTTTCTTCTTTCTAGGTCCTGCTAGCAAGTAGTTTTATACCAGTGTATGCAGGAATTAAGCCAGTGGAATTTAAAGGACAGGTAATTTTTCATTAGCTATGAACTTTCTTTTTTTATGTTCATTTATGGTTAACTATTTCATCTTGAGGTAAAATAACTTCAATATTATATTTAGTATTTCTTATAAGAAAACCTTTTTACAGTTGTCTTTACTCAGTCTAGCTCCTAAAACTTTTTTGTCTTTCATACATAAATATGTTAACACTTTAAGAATAATTTCAAAACCATGAAAATGGCTATTTCTTCCTATGAGAAATATGTGATACTTCAGTTCCCCATTCATACAAATGATGCCTCTAGAACTTTTGTAACCCTCACACCCCCCCCCCCCCCCCCCCAAAAAGCCCCACAAAACCATGTGTATTTGCTGCTAGCTAGGTAGTCATTGTATCAGAAAGCTTGTCAGCTTTAGAATTACAGATACAGCAGTACATATCAGCCGAAATATTGGAAGGGTTTAAATCAGTATTGTTTGACTGCTTGAGTTAAATGGAGACTGCTTGCAGCTTCCCAGGGTCTGGAATTTTGCTGATTGAGTCTCTATGTTGCTTGTGCAATTTTAAAGAGAATATATGGCTATTTTAGGTTCATTCTGCCATTAGTTAAAAGGAAGAAAATGTCATTATTAAATTTCTTGTGGTATTCTTTCAATTAAGAAATTGAAAAGTTGGCTTTGTCCAAAAGTTCTTTAAACCCATTTTACTGCATGAACAGTTCTATTATGATTTGTATAGGTATTGTAATACTTAATTAAGCCCTTTTAGATTATTTTTTTAGCCTTGTAGTATTTTACTGCAGCCTTTTTTCTAGGGGACAGTTCTCATTCCTGAGTATTTTTTGCATTGAAAAGTTAAATCAATGAAAGCAATGGAAACAGGTTCTTGTGTTACTTGAAAGCACCTTGTCATTCCCAAAGCTCATTACTGCTCTCCTTTAGTGAGATCCAGAAAAGGCAGTTTCTCGGATGAGGTTGCTTTCATTTATTGTTACTTGTTGGAATAATTAGTTCTGCATGTCTGCCCTGACTTTTCTCAAACTCTATAAAACAATGCATTTGTGGATTGGGGAGTTTTTTGAGGATGTTTTTTGAGAAAACTATTGCCTGTAAATGCTTCTGACTTGTATTCTTCAGTCCCAGATGTTGAGATCTGGGTGAGAGCTGTCACTTGCAGTAGCATTTCTGTGGTTTGGAATAGTGGGTAAGGATGTGTGGCTGTGGGGCAGGCATCCCAAAGCACATACTCTATACATGTACATGCTGGACACGTGGCATGTACTGTCGTGCCCCAGACATGTAGGTGGATAGGATATGGATTTGGCTCTGCAAGGTCACCTATCATATAGCATTATATTCCATGTTTCCTGAAAGATTCATCTAACAGACCAGGTTCTGTCTGTCTGCATTTACCCTAGTTCCAGGAGGTAAATTCCTTAGGCCATGGGTCTATGGCAGCATGGAATCAAGATTACTTCCTGCTAGCTGCTTGAGTCTACTGGCCTTATCTGTACTTCAGAGCAGTTGATCTGGATTTTCTATGGGCTACATGTGTCACCTGCATACCCATCACCAGGTCATGGAGGACTGTTTCTAGAATTTATTTCACTGTGTTACTTGTGCTATGTTACCAGCTACCATTGTGCACATTGGTAAGTAAGTGAGTATGGTGCACTTTTGCTTAATTAGTCAAACATGTTGCTAGCCTGCCCATATGCCTACAGAGACTGAACCCAGGGATATACATTGCACTTCAGTTTTATTTTTAGGATGAGTGTTTTTTGGGAAGCATTTGGCTTCACAGGGCATTAGCAAGTTTACATGTAAATACGCATGCCTTACTGGGATGAGTAAACTAAATTTCGTGTTAGTATGGACAGAACATTAGTCTGCTTATAGTATGTTTTCTGATTAATGAGCTGAAAAATAATCTGACTAAAGAGAAACTGTAAGATGACATATGAGAATTTATAGTCTGTTAATGGCCTTAACCTGATTGGACTAGTTTATTGCCAGGGTTAGGGATTTCAGATATCCTGGGACTAAGCTTCCAGTAACACTAGTGCAAACTTGCTTCGTGTGAAATTATCTTTCTCTGACTTGGTGTCCTTTGAGTCTGTGACAAGGTTAGTTTTCAAGACAGATAAAGATCTGCAGATGATGGAGTTGGCTGTGTCTTCTGATGAGTCTGTAGCTGGTGTGACTGAATGGAATAGCTTTGTAAAAACCATCTGCTGGTAAATGAGTAGGTCCTGTAAGGTCAAGCCTTAATTTCGTTGTCTGGCTTGGTTTTCATTGCAAGTTATTTCAAAACTTTCTCTGTTTTTGCGTTGTTCTAGAGTATTAGTGAAATCTGTTCAGAAGCTACCAGGAATTTGTCTCATCAACTAAGAAGCATTTTTCAAGAATTGATTGGTGAAATTAAGAGAAGCTGGTGCTTCACTTCTCTTTTTGCAGCAAATAAATGTTTTATAAATGTTTTATAACTAGGAAACATGAGGGATTATAGAGCTAAAATATTTTTGAGTGAAAAGCAGTTTCTCTCAAATGCTCAAAAAAAAGTAACAGAATCTGCAGAAAATAATACTAAATTAACAGCATTGCTCATGCCTTAGTAAATGCTTTGATTTTCAGGTAAGTATTGAAGTTACTTAAGAGGGGAAGGGGAAAAAATAAATTATTTTTTAAAATGAATTTTTAAAAATGTGAGAACTTTTAAGTTTTAAAAGTACTAAGTTACACTTGTGAAAAATATCAGTAATGTCATTTGTTATGACATGGCTTACACAGGGATTCTGCTGTACTTTTCACTGTAGGAAATGCAACAAAAAGACAGTACTCCAGGGAACATTGCACATAAATCAATAATAAATTATTTATAGACAGACACAAAAATGCCTTGGTTCTAGAAATGTTGCAGCTTTACTCACAGCAAGGCTGTATTGGGAGTTTAAGAAATCTGAAAGGTAGCTGTAAATTATTCTGGATTTTTTTTTTTTTTTGCCTCTTTTTCTAAGGTGGAATGATCTCACTCCTCTTTGAGAAATTTGATGTTTGTGCACAGTGAAGGAATTCAGCAGTAGATTGTGGGTACTGACATCAGCTAATTTCAAGGGTCAGGTGCTATAGCATATAATGAAATAATAGGATGAAAAGGGCCATAGAAAGTACTAAACTTTAATATTGTAGCTTAGGTTTTGAGATCAGGAGCATAAAACTGATCTGAGAGAGTGAAGAGTGGTGTGGGGGGATTATGTATGCAGACAAAGACACAGATGGTTGGATGGACTGATACCACCACTACGCCCTTGCTATGTATCTGTGTGTTAAAGAATAATTCAACATATCACCAGGTACAGGAGTTCACAGGGGAAGTCAAATGTGCCACTGGGAGAAATCTGTGTAAAATTACAATAAGGTTTGCTTTAAGTGAGAGTAGAGGACACAGCTGAGAGGGATCTATATAAGTGATGACCTCTGAGAATTTCAGGGGCTTCTGAAGAACAAACACTGTAACTGGAGTTAATATTTCCTGTATAGCAGTACCTTCACTGAGAGCTAGTGTCTTGCCAACAGCTAATAATTTACTTTTTGTGAGAGTGTTTTTTTGATTTGGGTTTTGGTTTCATTGTTGTTGTTGATGTTTGTTTTTTAAATTTTTGTGACAAAGTTCCTGTGGTGTTTTCAGGAATTCTGATGCAAAACTGGCATTATTTTGCCATTTATGATGGTAAGATAGAGCATCACTTACATCAGGAAAGCAGTCTTTTGCTTGATTGGTGCTGAAGTACAATTTGCCATTTCTTTTTAGTGGTCTGTGTTAATGTAACTTGAGGATGATATCCTGGAGGTGAATCTTATTATTCCTTACAGTATTTCAGCTTACCTGGCTTTGCATGTCGCAGTAGTCTACATCTTACATAGTTTATGTTTGTTTCCTTTATAATTATTGAAGACAAAAGCACTTCTTCTGCCCAATTAAAATGAGATATAAACACATACTTTTGGATAATGTGAATCACATGCTAGAAGTGTTTTCTCTCCCTTGATGATAAAGGACGTGTAGAATTACTAATTGACTTAGATGTATAAAGTTCAGTGAGATGTATCTGGTCAACAGACTTCGTGTATGATGTCAGTGAATCCATCTAGCCAGCAGACTGATGTTGAATTTTGAGCTATGCCTGTAAGCAAAGAAAGAAATAGGAATAATAATACATTAACAAGGGGTGTCACAGCTGTCCTGTTTATATTGGGATGGAATTTGGCCCCTAGATCTCATTCTTCACAATACTAAACTCCTGCAGAAGACTTAAGTCTGCTCCCTCTTATGTCATAGTTGTTTGGCTCCTTCCCATCTTTATCCTTCCAGCTACTGCTGTCTTCTGTAGTATATGTAAGAAGAAATGAGGCTCTGGAAGAAAAACCACAGAAGAGGAGAGGAGTCGTTTGTGGTTTCGCTTCAGCAGAGTACCTGCACATACAGATTGTACAGCTTCTGTTGTCAATCAGAATAATGTTCTAGAGGAGTATATGTTATCTGCTGTGGTTTATGTGTAACATTAACACTCTTGTCTTTACATGTATGTGTTGAGAAAAATTCCATATGGGGCATTTTATTTTTTAATTAACTGAAAAGTCTTATAAGTAGCTTGATAATGCGAATTTGCACATAGTGTCAAATGCTCATTGATTCAAATCTCTGTGTGTACATTTCAGTTCCTTGATATTTGACACCTACTGAAGCTTATTCATTGTATTCTTAGAGGGAAACTTGTAAGTTTTCCTGGAGAGTGAGGAGAGTGGAGGAGGCAGGGTCAGCAAGGGTAAAGTATTGCCTTGTAATCATACTATACTGATGTAACTTTGAAAATATTTCTGTTTTCCCATAGAAGTGGGTTGATGGTGGCCTTACCAATGGCCTTCCTATCTTGCCTGTTGGAAGAACTGTGACAATTTCCCCTTTCAGTGGTCGATTAGATATCTGTCCAGAAGATAAAGGGCGTGTGGACCTGTATGTTAAATTAGCAAAACAAGATATGATGGTAAGTCGCTTGTTTATTAACTTAAAAACACTAAAAAGTACTTCTGCAGTTACGTTCATATTTAAGAGTCTATTTTGTGCTTATATATCACTTATGTAAAGTTTTGGCATTTTCTGATTTGCAAATGGAGGTTAAGCCTTTTCTTAAACACAAGGAAAGGTGAACGTAGAAGGAAGAAAGAATAACCATAATTACTAATTAGATTAAAACTTCCTTTCTAGGCAGTTTTTAATGTTTTCTTAATTTTACTAAAATTGGTGTTATCTAATGACTTTCTCAATTGGACCAGTTTTTGAATCTTTATGTTTCACAGAGAGATATTAAGCATGGTAGTACTTTGTAAAGATCATGAAGTATGAAAATATTGATTTCATGTATCTTGGAAATATATGCAATCATTGTATATTTCTTGGTTGTGTTCTGTATCTAGAGGATGAAAAATGAGCTGGTGATTAGTTTAGTTTAGAGACAGAAAATTAATTGCACAGTTACATTGCTTCTGGGGTCATGTGCAGAATTGTGCACAATCCCAGGTGACATTTTAAAGTATTCAAATTGAAGCACCTCTGCTTTTAGGGCTGTAAAATGATTACTAAGAATAATTCCATTTCAGCAATATTGTAATTGTATAAATTGAAGAGTGGTACATCTTTATTTACCTATATTGGAATGCAAATAGTTTTGTGTCTCTCCATCTCCATCTGTCAGAATTTGAATTATTGCTTACTTCAAATAATGATATTGTTTTGCAAAATTGTTTATAATAATGGCTAAGTATTAATTATATAAAGAAATTGTTCAGAAAATTATTAAATATAATTATATTTTTAGTCTGTTGTAAACAATTTTATAAAGTCTGTGTTTAACAATAAAGCTCCAAAATCTTTTTACATGATCAGAGTAACCACTTAAGATGCTGAGTAGTTCTTAATTTGTTGGTAGTACAAGCTACGTGTATACTCATATGTTAAACATTGCCTGGGAATGTTCCCAAGAATGTGGTTGTTTGCACTAGTAAGTTGTCAAAATATTTCCTTGCACAAATTTAACATGTGCCAGCTACCACTCTGTGAGACAGTGTTGGGAGTGTTTCCAAAGCTAAAGTGTTTCAGAAACTTTGGACAGTTTTACAGGCAGTCTGTCTTGGATGCTGTGAATTTAACTCTGTGCACTGTTTGTGCCAGTTTGTCCTGGCACTCAGCAGTGACCCTGGACGTGGTTCATTCCTGATGTAGACACAGCCATGCCAGTCTTTTCATTTTACATATGCTCCATGAAACAGATGACAGAACAGTCACATCTGGAAAAGTTGCATTAATAAACTAATTTACGGCTTCTTGCTCTGTTGCAGCTGTCTCTGGCCAACCTAGTAAGACTTAATCAAGCTTTGTTCCCACCAGACCAGGAGAAAATGGAATCGTTGTACCAAAATGGCTTTGATGATGCTGTACGCTTTTTATTGAAAGAAAACTGGTTTGAGTAGACAGCTCATAGAAAATTAGCACAGGATGATGGCTGTCAAAACTACAGCCATCCTAGGGAATCTCAGGGATTGCTGCCTCAGTTCCTGTTCATGAAAATAAACATCCCAATGGACTTGCATCTGCTTCTGCTGAGGAAGGATCAGTTGCACTCCACGGAGCTGTATAAACATGTCAGAATAGGAGTTGGATGTGCCTGCTGGATGTCTTGTTTTGAGGAGGTTCCACTTCAATTCATTTTGCTTCAGCTGGGGACTTGAGTGCAGGATTTGTAAAAAGCTTGTAAAAAGTGTTGTCATAATTACAGAAATTTGGAAAAGTCTTTTTCAGTGTTACTTGAGAGGAGAATTGATGTTATATCATGAAAAATTACAATCTGTATTATTCATTTAACAGAATTCTGCATATTAGTTCTGCATATTAATTGGATGCTCACAGTGTTACTGAACTAAAATATAACTTTCACTGTTCTGAAGGATTTGAAAATTAAGTACTAGCCACTAGAAAATAAAACATTTGCACTCTTATGTATTTTTTCACATTAAAAGTTATTTTTTCAGTGAATGTTTTCTTTTAAAATTTTAAATACTACCTGAAATTTTTAGCAGAAATGTGATATAAAAATAACTTGTAAAGAAGGGTGTAAAAAATGTTATATTTATTATGTTTGCTTCCTCTGCCAAAGCTGAATAAATATATTTTCTTGAAACTTTTGTAAAGAGTTTATTTACAAGTGTCTTGGAATGCTGTAATGATCTGATTATCTACTATAAGTCTGCTGGAGAGTAGTTGATGAGAATCAGTGGGTAATGAACTCAGATTCACATATCTTGTTATTTTAACATTCATGTTTTATTGACTACCTTAAGTTCAAGATTTCCAGTCTCTATGCCCAAATGCTAAAATCTGCAACTGTTTATGTAAAAGCAAAGAGTGTTTGGTTTATAAGTGTGGGGCTTAAGTTTATTTATTAATAAGTGGAAAAAAAAAAGGTAAAATTGGTGGTTGAATCAAGCATGTATGTGACACATCAGGCAGAGCTGCACTGTTTGCCACTATGGCCCCATGCCAAGGGTGGGTCACACCCCTGGAGCAGATAACCTGAGGTGTGGCTAGAGCAATTTCTATACAGCTGTTTTGCTGTCAATTTGCGCTCTGAGGAGGCAAGGAGGAGGGGGAGGTCTTTTGCATAGGATAAGGAAGATTTATTACTTTGGGGAGTTCGGGGGCAAAAGACAAAAACTCAAGGGTGCAACAGTTGAAATATGGGGAGGGTACAAATCATCAGCAAATTGGAGAAATTCTGGGGAGGGGTAAAGGCAGGGTTCACAAAAGCATCATCCAATGAGGGAGGTGGGGAAATTGGGTCACGTGGACTAATGAGACTTCCAGTTTTTAGGGGATTTCCAAAGGGGAATTCCAGTCGGGGGTTGGCACAAAATAGGATTGAGAGGTAATTCAGGGTAGGTTGACAAGGTGGGTGGGAGGGTATCATTTGGTCTAAACCATTAAATTGGGCAGAACATACCATTAACCAGAAACACACTACAACATGTATGAAATTTTAGAATTCCTAAAAACAACTGAAAAATCTATGGCTAAGAAAAAAATCTTTTATAGCTGTTTGAAAACCTCAGCAACTACTTACTGGATTTATATTAATATGTAGATTGATCACATTAGGAATCATGTGCAGGGATTTAATTATTTTATTACTGTTTTTAGTAATGGAAGAAATAAAGACTGATGTGAAGTACCTTACATTCATTTTAGAATGGCATTTGTTTCTAAATGCGTGAGGTTCTCTTTACAGTGATAGTGATATACAAGACAGCTTGCATGGCTTCCAGATCTTAGGATAGCATTTTTGCATGTAAAACTGAAAGAAGTTACAAAGGTAACGTGTGTTGCCCACTTGTGTCCTCATTTGTAGAGGATAGCTTCCAGCATGAATTGCAGTAGTAGATAATGCTATTTGAAAATTCTCTTCTTTCATGCTGATCTGCTGTGGTCAAAGTCTCTGATCCAACAGTAATAACTGTTCTGGAATTCTAGTGAAATGTTGAAACAGCTCTTTTTCACTCAGAGAAACTGAGAAATCTAGCAAGATCAGAGCCTCTTAGATTTTGTTTTTTATTTACAATAGTTGTATTCTTCAGGGAATGAATATCCTTTTTGAATGGAAGAAGGTCAGGAGGGGGTTTTAACTCTTCACAAGATCTTCAGTTGATATGGATAGATATCCTGAGTAATAGCTGGAATGTTCTGTTAGAATGTCATAAATCAGATATGCTGGAAAAGAATCCTTGGCACCTTATTTTCTCACAAAAGCCTAAGATATTAGAGTCCTCTTTACCAGGTCCTAAGTGGAGTTGAAAATCAGTTTGTGATCTCTTTGTCAAAATAAACCCCAATGAAATAACTGGATTTTTAATTTCAAGTATGCTTCCTAGATAGATTCTGTTGCTTCTCTTCTTTTAGATGTTTTGATGTGTAGTCCTTGTGTGGCTGGAGGCAAAAACTACTCAACAAAATTTTGTCTTCTGATGGACTTGCTAAGCAAATAGGCTGCATAACTATTTAAAAAAAAATTACTAATACCTTAAAAAGCTGAAGGAGATGAAACTTGCAAAAATTGGTACCTGCTTTGTACCATGATACAAAGCAGGTTGTTGGTAAGTGTTGCAATGAAGATGATTGCAAACAATACTTATAATTTAAATAGAAGGTTCCGTTTTTGCTGAAACGTTAGTAGTTCTGCTGGCTGCGTTGTCTGGGAAACCATTGTTTTGGTTTGTTTGTTTTTTTGATTCAGATTTCGTGAATTCTTTTGAAAATCATTAGTACAAGCACAGTCAAATCTAGAAGATGAGACAGGCTAAAGTAATATTTTTCTCATGAGAATGAAAATATTTTTTATTACAAAGCAGATGTTCGTATCTGTGCTGATACTTCTTCAGATTATGCTAAGGATATGCTAAGGTACTTTTTTGTGTTTATATATTCTGAAGTGTATTTAAACAGGTAGGACATACAAATCCTAAGAAAAACTTTTATTCTTGGAATTCATAATTTTCCATATTTCAGAAATGCAATGATTCTGTATTTTCTAAGACCTCAGTTTTCCTAAAAGACTCTGAACTCTGCTCTGACCTTGAAAACTTTGGTCACCTTTGTTGATGTGTAGAGATTGGAAATGAAGATCGCTATAAATATACAACAGCTACTTTGTTATTTAATAAAAATAGTAATTGGCTGGGAGTACTAGGCTAAGCAGTGATGCTCATCATCCAGATGTAGGTACAACCATGGATATCTGATGCCTGGACAAGTATTTTATTTCTTCAAGAGAAGTTCTTCATATGCATATCAATACCCATAATTTCTCCTATCTCACTCTTCTTACGAACATTAATTTCAATCCTTTTTTTCTATTTTCTTTCATTTCTCTAGGGAAACTATATGGCATGCATGCTGTTATTATATATATTTTTCTGGGGTCCAATGAAGTGTTTTCTGTCCAGTTTTCCACAGAATGCATCTTGAACTCTGTAAGTACTGTTGAAATCTAGCTGAGGGTGTGTTAAATAATAGAAGAGTATCTCTGAGGTTCATCAAAGAAATGGGCAAGTTCCTTTATCTGCTTTGCACAGATGTATCCCTAAGGGGGTACTGAAGGACAGCAAATAGACCATGATCCAGCAATATGCTTTAATGGCAAAGGCATCCAACAGCATCCTGCCTGGCATTAGGCAGAGCATTACCACCAGTTCAAAGATGAGGGCCCTTCCTGTGTACTCAGAAGATGATGGACCAGATCTGGAATGCATTCTCAGTTCTGGGTTCCCCAGGATAGGAATATTATGGACTTTCTGGACTGAGTCATCTGCAAGCCCATGAAGATGATTAAGGACTAGAGAGCCTGGGAGAGTTGGATTGTTTACCCTGGAGAAGAGAAGGATCAGGGGATCCTAGGATCAAGATCTTAGAAGTTTGTATAAATAGCTGTGGATGACAGAGCCAGGCTCTGTTCAGTGCTGCCCAGGGACAGGATCAGAGGCAATAGGCACAATATGAAACACAAGAGGGTCCATCAGAATATCAGTAAAGTCTCCTTCCTTGCAGATACTCAAAAGCCATCTGGACAAGGTCTTGGCCAAGCTGTTCTTGAGTACAGGTGTTGGAATATATGATCTTCAGAGGTCCCCCTCTAACCAGTGGTTCTGTGATTCTTTGACTTACTGCAGTCCATTTGTATTTTATATAAATATTAATGTTCTTAACACTACAATATGCAATTTTAAAAAAAAAACCATAAATTTAAAAAAGGATATTTCACACATCTAATATTAAGAATTTGTGTTCTAAATTCATTCTGAATTCGGTCCTGATGTTTCATTCTGTGGTAGGCTTCCATAAAAATCCATGGAACATAAGTTGTTGACTGGAACATAATAAGTAATGTCTTTGCTGTTGGTGTTAGATGATAGAGCATATTATGTATTATGTTTTTTCAGTTCCCCAGAACTTGCTGAATTTTTAACCTTTCAGAGTGGAAGTTTATGTCCAACTTCTTTCCAAGCAACTTTCAGCTGTTTCTGAGAAACATGTAAAAAACTGCAGAAATCACACTGACCTTCATTAGGAGGGCCTTCATTAGATCAGAAGTGGAGGCAGTGTTATCAAGTGGAAAAAGAGCCCAATTTAGGTATATGTGCTATCTGAATTAGATGCTTTTTAAATGCACTTTCTAGTTGTGTGCTGGATTAGCTATGAAATCTTGTTGACAAAATGTCAGAGCTGAAAGGCTTTGCTGAAGGCATTGACCTCTTTGTGCTTTGTGTACTTGGAGGTGACTTTGGTTCAGTGACTGCTGCCTTCAGTTCTTTTCTTCAAAGAACTGCATCTGTGGCTCAGACAGACTTCACACCTCACATCTAAAATGGTGGAATGGCTATATCTGTCCTTAAAGTTCTATGCTAAATATATAAACATTCAGTGCATTTAACCCCTTAATATTTAAGCCAATTTATAATTTTACCTTTCAAATTAAAAGTTAGGCATGTATTACATACAATAAGGATTTCATTTTTTATAGAGTTTCAAAATAGGATATCTGAAGTGCTTCTGAAGAGAGAAGTTTTGCTGGAAAGGAAATGAACGACATATTTACATCCACAATTAAAACTGGGTTTACTGACTCTGGAAACCTGAATATGTATGACTGCAAATGGAGTCAGTTCCCAGTTTAGATAGAGAAGGAGGGAAAAATCATTATTTACTTCCCAATGTCCAAATAATAACAATAATAATTTTTCAAAAGATACTTCATGACTGTTCTTCCCTATCTGAATGCTTGCAGTCTATCTTTCCTTCTGAAAGACACATCTCACTTTGTCTAAGTGTGGTAGCCAGCACTTTCACCCAAAGGAAACAAATGCTCAGATAAATTTCTTTAAATTATTTGGCATCTTTACTGTTACAGAAAGGAAGAATTTTAGAAAAAAAGACTAGTGATGAAGCTGAATGCAGTGAGCAGCGTGTATCAGTTCTTACAGCACAATTAAAGTATAAGGCTATAACCACTCATTTTATTAACTGTTTCCTTTCACATATCTACAGTTATGAGCAACTTTAAAACATAGTGTTCAGCTTGAATTATTCGACTGTGAAAAAATTCATTTCCTTCAAGTTACACATATTTAACTATGTTAAGACTGCATTTCTTCAAGTACTATGCAAATTATGATAATCTCTTTCTATGCATCTTAGTTGTATCATTATTTCGTTAGGTTACACAAATATTCTAAGCACTTTAAGACAAGTTTAAAATACACATTTTTAATCCAAATAATTTCTGTTACAGTCCCAGATATGGCATAAGCCCTACAGCAGTAAACCATGTAGCCTATCTACCTGTCAAGATTATTTTGGTAATTAATATTTCTTTAAAAAACATATAAGCTATGACTTTTAAAATGACATTAGGTATTTTATGTTGGAATGAAAATGTGCATTACAAGATGGCATAGCTGGCTAAATAGCTAAGAGTGGAAGGAATTGCAGGGATTTGTAAATGTGTGGGATATGAAAGGAGTTAGAAATAATGTCAGACAGTGCCCTGGGAGCATGTGAGGAATTCCTTTCTGACAATCTGTCATTACAGTGGGCAGACACTGGTTTACAGAATTGCATTTTTAAAGCAAAGAAGCTGCCTTAACCTGGGTAAAAACAAAATTGTAACTGTGGGCTTTTGTTTGAAGCATAAAAAACCCAATATACATGGTCAGATATGTTGGCATTGAAAAGGAGTTCGAATACCTTTAGCTTTCACAGTATTTTGATGATAGTTACATACATTAATGCTCGTTTAATTTGTAGCTGTGTGGACTACAAGGTTCTTTAACTTGAAATAACTACATGAACAAAAAGCATTCCAGGTTAAGGGAGAGATTTTTATGTGTGTTTCTTTTCTACCTTGATAGAAGTAGCATCACACATGCTCGTATGTTGGTTACAGCTGCACGCACTTTCTTCTTCATATCATCTCCCTTCCAGTGTCACATAGAGTTCTTATTACTGACATATCTTCATATTCTTGACTAAATCCATTATTAACTGGTCTTGATGGCTGGTCATAAATCCATTCACTTTGCATGGTAGTATGGCTATTTGTGTTTCTCAACTTATTCTTGCACTTTTTATGGCACTGATGAATCTGTTGTAATAGGCACAACAACACATATTAAGTAAAAATATTTCCATCAGATACCTCATCTGTTTAGAGAACTGATGGCTAGCTTCACTGGGATATCAGTCTTGTGTTTATTCTGAGTTGTTTTAAAAGTTGTTATGGATATTGCAGTCAAAATGAAATATGAGAATTAATTTTAACTACACCTTCATGAATTTTCATTGACTATTAATAGCTATTATTTTTAGTAGTAAAAATGTTAGTAATATGTAAACTAAGTTACAAATATCTATGTAGTTATTGTTTTATATCTTATTTGGTTCTAACTTAATAAAAAAGTGGAATATGGCCAGATGTAGGCCATTATGATAGAGCAGAATAATTATGGTACATTTTGGTTTAAAGTTATTTAGAATTAACATTTTACAGTGTTAGATTAATTTATTTCATTTAATTAGCATCTTATATGATGAATTCTAGGCCTTTACAGGTAGCAGAGTAAGGGTGATTCATATTGTGTGCAAGAAATGGGTTGAAAGTGTGTACCAGTGGTTTCATGTAATGCTTCTCCATTTTCCAGTCTTACCCTTCAAGATATTTGTGTGCTGTTATTTTGAAAAAAAATAGGGCATGGGAGTGGTGGGAGAGAGATTTTCATTCATTCTTAGGTAGTACAGACAGGGTTTTTTGGAGATAGGTGTCTTCTTTTAGGGAGGATCCCCAAATGAACACTTGTAATGATGCAGTTGTCAGGCACAGGTGTTGTTGGGATAGTCCTTGCTGTATCCTACTCTAGACTTGGAAGCCCTGAGAGAGTTTGGCATAAGTAAGAAGCAAGGGAACAGCTGAGTGGGATTTAGACTCAGAAGAGGTAGGTCAGACTTGTTTTGAGGTGTGTACAGAAGCTGCCTCTAACGAGCCATGACACACTGGAGTTAAGCAGTGGACTGTAAGGGCCAAAGGACCTTTGAGTCACCCAGTCCCACTTTCATTACTTTACACTCTGGTTTTGACACAATGTACATTTTCATGACAGGAAACATTTGTCAATTAGTAAAGAAATGACCTATAAAAGTTCCTAACTTTATAAATTTCAGTGTTGTTCCATGAAGTAGGTTTAGCCCAGCCAGCAGGCAAGCATCTGTAGAGTGGCTTGCTGGCTCACTTCCCCATCCCCAGACTGGGAATGAAGAACAAAACCAAAGAAACTCATGTGTCAATACAAAGACAATCTAACAGATGAAGGAGAGAGGGGAAAAAAATAAGAAAGCCAAAAACCTAACAAACAAAACAACAAAAAAACCCCCACAAGTGATGCAGGGTAAATCACCACCACCATCCAGCAAAACAATGCCCAGGCAGTCTCTGAGCAATAGGTCGCTCAATCTCCTACCCCAGCTTTTATTGCTGGGCATCTCTTGCCCACTCTCAGCCTCCTCTTTGGAGCAGCAGAGTGAGAAGCAGAGAATGCCTTGATGCCATTCAAGCACTGCTCAGCCAAATCACTGCTGTGGTATCAACACTGTTTTAACCACAAATCCAAAATAGCACCATTTGGACTGCTATGAAGAAAGCAAACTCCATCCGTTTACTGCTGCTGCTTGCTAATTGTGCTCATAGTGATTAATTTTAGGAGACTTGGTTGGCTCACCTTGTATATTCAGATGCAATACATCCTTTCCCAGGCTTGTGCTGCTGCTGTATTTTAGCAAGGTTTGGCTCTTTACCACATCTCTCTGGCACGAGTTCACTGTGCCACTCAATACTCATATCTTGTCTCCTACTTCCTGAGTTCTGTGAACATTTCTCGTTTTGTTGTGGCTTTGAGGTAACAGTACTTAACAACCCGTTGTTAAAGAAAACAAAACATAAACCTTGACCTAGAAGGGCAATCAGATACCGTAAATATCTTAGTAATTCTTGTGACTTTTTTCTCTGGTGCTGAGTCTTATGTGATAATGAAGTTCTTGGCTGTCTAGCAGTATCAGCAGAGAGAGAATGGTTGCCATAATACCAAATTCAGTAACACTGAAGTAGCAGTACCTTTAAGCAGCACAAGCTGAGAAAGACAGAACAGTGAAGGAAATCCTGCCTTTCAGTCAGGATTTGGCTTTCTGGAAGATCCATCTCTATAGAGTTGGAAGAGCTACTGGGAAGCATACAAACTTGCCCTAGGTTTAGACATTTTTGTATATACAAACAAATGTTTTCTTGTTCTCTTGCAAAAGTCTTTCTAAGTATTCCAGCTGTCAGGGTGCTGCCCTGCTGGCCAGGTAAATGTCCAGCAGTGGCCCAAACCAACCAGTGGGTGGGGTTGGGCAAAAAGCCCTAGCATGACTGGTTGGAAAGCCCTAGCATGACTGGTTGGTTCGACAGAACATGAGTAAGACAAAAGATGAGCAGACAGTGATGTGTGTCCAGAGGAGCTCATAAAATTAGGGGCTGGTGTTCAGAAGCATGAAACAAGCAGGATGTGTTTCAAACTACTAATCACTTTACGCATTTGTTTTCTCTTTTGTTTCCAGGTAAAAGTGACAAGATCAGCCAGCAATATAGAAAATAGCTTCCCTGTTTTCAGGAAGCTTGTAATTTGTTTGTATGTCACTGCTTCCTTTTTTTTAATATTTTTTTTTTTTTTTTATGGCCAGGTCCTCAAAACAGGGTGGGGGCTATACCTCTTGACTCTTCAGTTAACAGAAAATAGAGGGACTTTTTACTTTATCACAGGTGAATATTCAGGCTAATTTGCTTATTGTTTCGTTTCATCAGAGGACACTATACATCTTTAGGTTTGTATTATTTGTTTTTGAAATTATTACTTACACCAAAAGCTATGATAACTGTGGTGACAAAGATGGTATATCCAAGAAGAAGGAACCAACCCCACCAGATCTTATCTGATGTTGTACAGTCTTTGCATTTCAGATCTGGAACAAAGAGAAGGAAAATTAGGTATTTAAAAAGAAAAAAAGGAAAAAGAAAAAGAAAAAAAAAAAAAAAGAAAGATCTCATTCTGATAAGATTTAATGTGAGGAATTAGTGAGAATTGACCAAAAAGGACAATTATCTTTGTCTTCATCGCATTTTCTTTTACTGTTTTTTCAGGAGTAAAGCTTCTCTCTTTTTACTCCAGACATGAGATTTTTGAACCTATTGCAAATTACTTATGCAATGCAAAGTAAATAAGAGTCTCTGTTTAGCAGAAGTGGGATATCAGAAAACATCTGTTACATAGAAAAGGCAATGTAAATGACAGTTATCTTACCAGGTCTCAGGCAACTTTTTCTTCCTTTTTTTTTTCTTCAGGTTAAAGCTAACATATGCGTATGGTGTAATCGTCAATGGAATTTCCTTGATTGTTGTTTTTTAGGAACTCTGAAGAATTTTTTTAAAATTGTTAAATACAATGTGAAATCTAGAATGAGAAACCGCTTTGTGGCATTTTAGCACTTGCTAACATGATTTTCTGAAAAGTTCACATAAAGAAAATTTGGCTCATGTGAAATAGTCTGTATCAGTCACTGGGGCCATATGCTCAGCAGAATTCTGGAAATTCAATTTGTAATTAGAAAACGGGGAAAAGTTATAAATTATTGAAAAACATTTTACCATCAAACGGAAAGAAAACTCTGCTTCCACATATCCCTACTTCTGTGCACACTCTCTAAAAACACTCACACTCCTGTGTGAATTTACTATACATCTTTTGACAAACTGGAAGAGAAAGCCCAAACTGCATTTTTCAAGAGACCATTTGTTTACAAAGACTGAAGAAAATGGTAAAAATGGTTATCAGGGGCTTGGATTGGGTGTTTTTAAGTTTGGCATAAAGACTCAACAAATGTTTGCAGAGGAGATTAAGAAAAAAAAATTAAATACATAAATACAGATGCCATATATTTTAGTATGTAAATATTTAGAATTTCCTAAAATATATCGTCAGTGTTCTGCAGCACAATGAACTGAACTGGTTTAGATCCATAGAAACTCACTGTCTCTGAGAAGTCTGCCCAGCTGTATAAATAGTTAGCACCAAGCAAAAATTGTACCTGCCCTCCTCTACTCATATGACTGCACACTGCTTCTTTACACCCTTCTTTTGGCAGACACAAGCAGTGGGAGAGAAGGCAGTAAGGCTGAAGGAAAATATAATTCACCTTGCACACATTAAGTGTGTTTTCTATCACTCCATTTTCTGTCACTCCCAAATGCTCCTTACCATGCACAGTCAGTTTGGTGCCATTTCCACACTTGCCCTGTATTTTCGCCGCTAGCATCACATCACAGAAATAGGAGTTACTGGCGCTCTGGTCAACGTTGCTCAGTTTTAAGATGGAGAATCCCCTGAGCATGTTTTTTGTGATCTGCACCTGTGCCCCACCTGTGCTGGGGCTCAACTGGAGACTCGGCTGGTTGTGGCAGTCAGGACCTTTTCTCCAGTACACAACTGGCTCCTCGTTCTCCTCACTGGGGTACTCAAACACACACAGCATCCACACCGTGGAGTTGAGGAGCACGCTGGCATCTTGAGGGTATTGCATGACTGAAAGCTGTGTCCTGCTGCTGGCTGTGGGGTGTGAATAAAGCACATGCAAGGAAACAGAGCAATCTCTCATCAGAAGGGTGGTCTTGGCCAGTGGAGCACATGGGTGTGGCCAACACATGGATATACAGAGAGCCACAGCTGCAGGAATCTACAGTGAAGGGTGCACTACAGCGAAGCAAATAACAGTTTTGCTACAGCCTTACAAGAAGCCATAAATCCAGGTTTCCATTGTAAATGTCCTTGTATTTGTAAAATTACTTTCAAATGAAACAGGTTTTTCTGTTAAGAGTTGCACATGCATTTTTATATGGACTATTAGAAATTGGAAAGTCATTACCAAGAGCAGACAAAACTTTGTTTAAATAGGTAAGAACAAAATAATAAGCTTTTTAAAAGTCTGGTTACTCCTGTTTTTATATAGTCATTCTTTTTAGACTTTTTTTCATTTTTTAGTATCATGGAATATTTTGGGCTGGAAGGGACCTTAAAATCCATTTAGTTCCAACCTCCTGCCTTGGGCAGGGACACCTTCCACTAGATCAGGTTGCTCAAAGCCCCATCCAACCTGACCTTGAATGCTTCTAGAGATGGGGCAGCCACAGCTTCTCTGGACAACCTGTCCCAGTGCTCCACCACCATCATAGTAAAATATTTGTTTTCAATATCCAGTCTAAACCTTACCTCTTTCAGTTTAAAACTGTCAACCCTTGTCTTATCACTACACGCTCTTTAAAAGGCATGTAACTTGAACATAATTACTAAGAAATGAGTTTTCAGGAATTACGGGTCTTTGTTCAAAGAGGTTCCTGAAAGCTAATATGAAGCACCTTTTAAAATAGTAATAATCCAGAAAAGTTTCTGGGTCTCACTTTTAATTTGGGCAAAAAATAAATATCTTAAAACATCACTGTAGCACGTCAATAGGAATATTTCACTGCACATAGAAAACCAGTCTCCTCTCAGTTGAATGAAGGAGAGGTAGATAACTTTGTGAAGGGAAAAAGATGGCTCATATCTGTGATATCTTTTGCATTTTTATCAGACTATAAAAAAATAACTTTTTTTTAAGTCCTTTGGCGTGACTACATACACTTTTAAAAGTTCTCTAAGACACAGTTTTATAAAAATCCTGAAATAATATATTGTCCAGTTCAAATAATTATAAAAATACCAACATAGATATGAACCCACATTTTCGACTTTTTCATTCAGATATAATTTTAATTTTGTGTCAGATGCACTTTTCATTTCTATCTACACTTTTAAGTCTTTTTTCCCCCCCTTATTTTTGTTTTTCTCCATAAAACAGCACCTTGAAGAGTTTAAGGAGTAAAACTGAGCACATTAAGTTTTCATCCTTGATTATTAAATTAGCATTCCCTTCCTCAACCAGTTAGGGTTCGGTGAATTCTGGGCTAAAAAAAAAAAAAAAACAAAGATAAAAAAATCCCTACTTACCAGCAAAGTGAGTGAAGTAAGTTGCCATCATTAATATATCAAGTTGCATCATTTTCTTGGGATTGCTAATGCAGAGATTTTAACACCTCAGCTGAGACTACTGATAACACAGCTTTCAGCAAGTAGCTGAAAAGTAAATTCAATCTCTACTAAAAACATGTTTTTAATCTTGTTTTTAAGGGGAGGTTCTTGTGGTTTCATTCACTGTAACTATTTCCTTTTGTACCATCAGACATCTTGGACATTGCAACATATTAGCTTCTAATATAGTTTCAGATTTAACTCAACTGGGATTATTTTTCCGTTCTGAGAATTTTCTTCAGATGACTAGGAGTAGGATTAGTTTTGTATAGCAGATTTTCTTGAAGCTGCCCATCTCAAAAACAAAACAAAACAAAACAAAACAAAAAACAACAAAACTAAAACTCTCTAAGATTGGGAGCAGTGCCTATGATGTAATACAGCAAAGTTTGCAATAATTCTGATTGCTTTTTCTCGAAGTTCCATTTACACCTTAAACACACATGATGACTTTGCTTTATCTAGTATTGATCCAAGTAGAGAAGTCAAATGTACTACAGGAATGATTCAGAGGAAACATTATTTCTCTTTGCTGAAATGGTGCTGAATGTCTAATTATCATCCTTGCAGTCCAAGACATGTGAACATTAGCTGCCAAAAACTATATGATGGCAAAGAGGGCAATGTAGTTAACCTCCTAACATATACCTTCTGGATTTACATGAGCCCACTAGGTTAGTTAATGTCCTTGTAGCATCTTCTAGAGTATTAAATTTCACCCAAAAATTTTAATTTTCAGCTTAGTTAAAATTTGTTACCCAGTCTCACTGCCTACAGACTTAAATTTTTGGGTTTGACTAAGAGATACAACTTCCATGGGAATATTCACTTTTGATCTGGGGGCTTTGAGAGATAGAGAGTCAACACACTGAATGGTCAGTTGCTGCAATGACTAATCACTGTCACCATGAATGGCTGTGCCTTAATTTGTATTCTGAGCTCTGTCTTCAGCATCTCATCACTGCAACAGCTTTGCATCTCCTTTATCGCCCTTTAGTACCCACTCCCTCATTTTTTAAGGTGATATTATACTTATATAGGATAATTTTCTGATATTATTGAAAAAAAACACCAAAATTTCCTGCAACTGTTGTGATTTAAACCTGGACTCCTTTAAAACCCTTTTATTCAGGGTTAAAAATCTAATTTCTATTTTTTTGTCCCTCCATCTTGTTTATAAATACAAGAATATTCCTCCACAGAGTTCTACTGGGAAATCCCTGTCAATTGATTTTCTATTTGAAATATATCTTTTCAGAATCTCTGCTTTCTTATGTGGTACAGGAATATCACACATTCCTTAAGTAAAATTAAGGCTACAATCAAACCCTCCAGCTTTTCCAGTAGATGCTATTTAAGGATGTCTCCTAAGTGGTAACTTTCAGAGCTGTTTTGTTAAACTGATTTTCAATCACTGATTGTATACTCTAATAATAATTTGCACTTATGTCTGAAAGAATTCCATTATTTTAATTTTTTAATTTACATTCATTCAAAGCTACATCCTGGGGGGGGGGACCCAAAAACTAATAGTGTTTCCTCATTTTGCTATCAGCAGATAAATACATGTATTTAATTACTTTTAACAACATTTGAATATAAAAATATCTAATTGGATATGCTTTTTATTCATCATATCTGAAACTAACCAGGTTAAATAGAGAAACAGAAAGTGCAAACCAGCAAATTTCCTGTTATTAGATAGTAGCTCTTCAGATAACATTCTATTTTATCTATAACATTTTGAAAAAACAATCATAAAAGCCCTTTAAGATACTAGAAATAGGAAAATAAATAGGAATAGAGACAACTGATCAGGAAAGAATAGGAAAAGAGACAACTGATCAAAGACAAGCATAAATAAATTAATGAAGCTAGTCTGGGATTCACATGTGCATTTAAGCAGCTATTCAGTATCAGAAAAAGCAGGGTAGGTTTGATTTTGTTTTTGTTTTTTGCTTTTCATGGAAATGAATTTAATTAATCATATAGCAATGAATTTATTTTATACTCTAACTCAGTGTTTATCTTAGTATCTTGATTCAATGAATTTGGTCCTCATAAAGTTTAACATGGTCCTAATAATATGTAATTGCAGTAGTGCTGAACTATACGACTAAGTAGAATTGCAGGCTATAAATAAGCATTGGTTTATTGGCTGAATATTCAGAAAACAGAAAAGCTTACCTACAGTTGTGACTATTTAAACAATTAAAAATTTCTATTTTAATTGCTTGAAGTTTCTGTGTAACTGGTATACAAGGCAAATAGTAGGCTTTATCTTTCTAAAATACTAGAGAAAATTACTAATGAGCTGAAACCCTGCCATAACCTTGAGGTTGGCCTCACCAGGATCTGTGTTCATACTTACAGCTTGTGCTTAACTCTTTTTCTCTTCATTAAAGATGTTTGAGAAGAAGCTGTGTCCCATAGGAGTGATAAGCATGTGGCATAAGCACTTTCAGGAAGAGAAATCAGATTGCTTTTGTATTTTGCTATGCAAGTGAAACTAGCAGCCAAGAAAACATGATGACAGATTTGAAATAAAGAAGAGTTTAAATAAGATGAAATATAAAAATGCTCTTTTATGGCATAGAAGAGGAACTATTAAAATGCCCTTGAATAAAAAGTGCCTTTACTCCCTAGCACAGAAGTGATATTAATCTTTAAATGTTTTATATTTTCCCTGTGCATTAAATGGCTGACACACAAGATTTTAAGATTTGAAACTTCTAACAAGTTAGGAAATGGGCAATGACATTATAAACCTTAAAAAGAAGTGCATAACTTTGAGATACCTAAAGGCCAGAGGATCAGTTTCAGATCTATTTCAGGACCACGTCATGATGATGAAAATAAGAATTGGATCTATGATGATATTAAAAACTTACTAACATGTAAGTAAAATCACATTTGGATTTTCTGTCATGTCATTTCTGTGTGGTTTCTTATTCTGGCTTCAACTGTAATTCCAGGGAATTAAGAAATTTGACTCTGATTACCTGAAAAGTATATTTTTAATTTTCTGCTGAAAAAAGAATTAGATATAGACTCATAAAAAAATGTCAGTACATATTAAAAAGGCCTTAATTGCACCTGATTGTTGTCCTTCCACAGGACTGGAGAAAAACATGGATGTATGTCATGAGTAGACTGTAGCCCTTCCATTATCAGCATTCTTTTCCACTATGCTAAGATTTATGTGACAGCTGAGAATGTAGCTGAGTGGCTGCTCAGTTACATTGGGAGCAGTGCCTATGATATAATACAGCAAAGTTTACAATAATTCTGATTGCTTTTCCTGCTTTGCAGTTGCAGTCTGGAGGAGTGGCATGGTTATGTAGTGGCTAAATGAAAAACATGTACATAAGTTGTTTTGATAACAGTATCACCAAGAGATGAGAAAATAAATGTTGTGCTAATTTCAAACTGAAGCAGTGAAAAAGGCTAACAAGACATGAGGGATGAGTCAGTCTCAGACAGTAATATCCTTTACCAATCCTCATTTGGAGGTATTTGTCTGTGAGGAGTAATCAAGCATTTTATGAAGTCTTTAAATGTGAAGGTGAATGTGGGTTTATAAAACAAAACAGTACCTTATAGTTTGACAACTGCCCCAAAACAGCTACTTTCCAATATATAACAACTTAAAATAGGCATATCCTTAGCATAAGGAGTAAACAAGTAGCATAAACAAGTAGCATAACTTGCATTCAGTTTATTGTTTATTCATTATAGAGTCCAACAAAGCAGGCTAACACAATAAAATCTTCCTAATGTTGTAAAACAGCAGACCTCTGAAATAGCTGCCCTTCTGAGGCTGGAGACATTTGAGAAATTTGAGGCAAGAATGACACAGATGTTGTGGATCCAGCACTATCTGATGATGGAGGATGGGATTTGTTGCTGCTGAACGTGTAAGGCCTCAGGATTTCTCAGTGTCTTCTACTCAGGTGTAGAAGGTAAGAGAGAGTTGCAGCAATAGCACAGACTGAGAGAACCTACCTAACTCCAAAACTGTTTTATGACCAGTGGCTGTTCTTGAAAACTTCAGAGCAAACCTGCAGGTTCCCCAGTTAAAGATGAGGATGTAAGCTCCTGCTGGGTGTCTCCATAACAATGCATTTTCTGTCCTAGTAAGAAATTGAAGTCACTACAGTCCTTTTCATCGAAAAACAGAAAAATACAGGAGTATAGATTAAATTCAGAAGGGAAAAGAAAATACTCTATTGGTACCCTACATTCCCAACTGGGAGAGAAAATGGATGAAAACACAGATGAAATATGAAAGAGAAAATAATCTTATTTGACCAAATTTACAAGTTTATTTTAATTATTTAGCAGTTTCGATTTTTTATAGCTGAGAGGGTATGCCATCAACACCAGACTATTTACCATATGTATACATCTCTTTACTAACCACTGTGAATTAAAAATGCCATTAGTCATTGGAAATCTGCAAAACAAATTTATGCAGTGTTCCCTTCAGTAAGTTGCTCCATTTAAACACTCCTGAAAGTGTTTAAAGCTGGATTGGATAGAGCTCTGAGCAGCCTGGTCTAGTGAAAAGTGTCCCTGCCTATGGCAGGGCTATTGGAACTAGATGATCTTTAAGGTCCCTTCCAGCCCAGACCATTCTGTGAGGAGCAGGTAGGGATAGAGATGGCAACAGTGCATGTCAGTAGTGGATTTGCAGCTTGCAAATTAGAGTAAGTTGTTTCTGAAGTCACCTACCCTAGGAGTGTTATGTGTTACTACTAAATTGAAAACTAGTTATTTTTAAACAAAGATCCTCAGAAGAAAATCCCTTGCTTGAATTTTAAAAATAAATGTTATGCAAGTAAGAAAACTGACTGTAAATGACTATTACTGGGTGGAATCTTAGCTGCTGGTTTAGTCAGAACAGTTGGAGATAAAGAATATGATACTTTCCACACAGAGCAATGTAGAATGTGTCACCAGTTCATTTCTCTCTGTGGACACATCTACATGCTTTCCCCTCTATATGAAGCATGCTTCCACATTCTGGAGGCTTCTTCCATAATCTCTGAGTAGGCATGGAATAAGCTTAGACTAAAACACCTCCATTTAGCTGTCTGCATATGTAAGGGGTATTTGAGCAGTCACCACAGTCGATGGAGATGCTGCCATGGTATGTAGGGGAGTCCAGAGACACTTCAGCTGACCAGCTCATTGGAGTCCACAATATATTGAGATCATTTAGTCTTCCTGGAGTTTCTTTCCTGGTATTCAGCACAAAGAGATCCAAAACAGTTGTTAAATCTAACAAACCACTCAAGCTCACTAGTGGCACTAAATTCTATCAGGCTGCATGAATCAAAATATTTCTACCAAAACTAACGTAGTGGTTTAACATTCTGATCCTGAAAGTGATAATTCCAGTTTCACTAATCATATATGATCCTCTAAGATTGCATGTAGAGACCCAATCCTTGATATGTGTTCAGAGGATTCTCAGTGTGCATGGTCAGCTCTGAACTGCCTCAAAAAAATCTGTAATGACCATGTCTTTTCCTGATGTTTTACAGCACTTGCTTAAGAAACAAAAGCTACAGTCTTTCCTCAGCTTGCCAAGACGAAATTTTGTACTTCACAAAGCATCAGAACACAGTACAAATTGAGCTATTACAGAGTCAAAACACCTTCCTTTGTTGTTTTTTCTCCATCTTTGTTCCCTTGGGTTTTGTCTGCATTTAAAGTGCAGATCCCTAGATCTGGAAGTGTAATTTACCCTTTTAAATTGCAGAAAGTTTACTGCAGTGATGATGCATCAGAGAAGGCAATCAGTTTATCAAATAGCCAGAAACCAAATTATTTTGTTTTTTATAGATCAATAACAAACCTTTTAAAATTCACACAGAACTCTCAAGGCAGGTAGTGCAAAGAACAAAATTGTCAGATCATACATTCCCACTGAGAAATTAATTCAGTAAAGAATCCATAGATTTTTATACTGGCTTTTGTTTCTAAGCTTGCTTGAGATGTAACTACATTAAGGATACCCTGTGATAAGATAGTCTCAAAACTGTTAACACAAGAGTCCCAGAAAACCAATGAGAATGCCTCTTGAGATTAGAGTTATCATGTTCAGAAGGAAGGACACTGTCACACGGAAAACAAGAAGAAAAATACCTTCTTGCACAATTATGCCAACATTGTTTGCACAATGATGGCATAATTGTCATGTAAACTGGTGTTACTGGCGACCACACATTCCCAGAGAAATCTTGACCTTGCACTATGTTTCAAAGTACCAACCCTATCAATTGCATTGTGAAGTTATGTGGACTGAGCTTTATCTGCCCAGATGTTACCTTTTCCTTGATTAAGTGTGTGACAGTCCTTGTAACAGTCTCTCAGTCTCATGAATGCTGCCACCAGAGTGAAAACTCTGGAGCAGATGCTCTTACACTTCACAGTCCCACTGGCCAGAGAAAAGACTAAGCCAGGCATAAGTCAATCCTTACATAAGATACAAAAGAAATTTTATACAACTATCCTTTGAAACAGAAAAGATGAAGCCTTCTCAGAAGTAGCTCTGCTCACTGCCAAGTCAACAGGTGCTTTCTCATACCAAATATAAGCAACACACTTATCAAGCCTAATGTACGTGTTCTTCATCTGTTGGCAGGAAGAATAAAAATACTATGAGATCTTTCTGTTTGTCAGTTTTACCTTGAGACGTATTCACTCTCCTTGGAGCAATTCCTTTGACAGAATATGATAATTTTCCCCTTTCAAGAAAGCATTAATTTCATTACCTAGCATTCCCTGAAAGTTTAAATATTTTTTAAATAGCCATTAACTTCAAAAAATAATTGAGGTGAAGGGTGTATGTCTTAAATATAACCCTGTTCCTTAAGTATTGATAGTTTCTTTAGTGCTTATGTCAGTGTTGATGGATGAATATAGAACAACACAATCACTCTTAGAAAGCCCTGTGTTAGTGCCCTTCAAAACCCACTCACATTATACCAGTATTTAGATATTCTACGGCTTGTATAACAAGCCATGGACTTTTATCTCTAAAAGTATATTTTCTGGATGGAAATAAAGAACTCAAAAGAGGGGAGATAGAGGAAGGAAATGCTAAAGTTTAAAAAAGAGGAAGAGATCATCCTAAAGATAAGTGCAAAAAGCCAAATGCATTTATATATGTTTAGATGAGTGGTCCCCAGTCTACTGCTTCCAGGCAGAATGTTTCTGTAAAAGTTAATGTTCTTTACAGATGCACAAATTAAATCCCCTGATGAGGATTGCTTTATGGTCTGAGAATAAAGGCTCTGATCCCTAACAATATTTTTTATATTGACAGAGTGATATAGAGAGGCTTATATTATAGAAACATAAAATGGTTAGGGTTGGAAGGGACCTTAGAGGTCATCTAGTTCCAATCCCCAGCCCACCTTTGTCTTTTACTTTAATAAACTTACCTAGATCACAGTGCTGGCCACCTTTTACCTTCATCCAGCAATTAAGGATCATCTAAGAGTAAGAACCTTTTTCAGCTGCCCAGCATATTTCTTCTCAGCCAGCAACAATCACAGGTGTTAACAATGAGGCAGCTGTTAGACTGTTTTCTATCCCTGTGGAGAAGCCAGCAGCAATCAGAGAAACAGATGGGATAGGAAGAGTGGTAATTCAGATTCTTATACACACATGAGATTGAACTGCAAAGTAGTTGGTTGTTACGTTACACAGCAACTGTTTTATGTATTACACTGTCAAACTGAAACAGTGAAAATGCTATGTGTGTCAAACCACTGATAGTGACTGAAGAGATAAAACTTCCTCTTTTTAATTTGCTCTCTTGTAGTGTAGGGATTTTTTTTTCTTTGTTTGATGGATGTTTTGTTTGTTTTTTAAGGCTAGGAAAAGGAAAAAAACACAAGAAAATAGATGCTTTCTACTGCTAGTCTAATGGGTTTTCCAACCACCAGAAATCTGAATCTCCAAAACTCTGTTATGTGATATTTGCTAGTTTTAGAGTAGGCAGAAAGTTTCAGAATCAAAGTTGATACAATTTTTGAACCTTTGAGGGCAGTCACACTGGTTGAATCTGGCAGGAAGAAGTAATCATGAAGTTTTACATGTCTGTTGTGATAACCTCTCTGTTCTGTGAGGACCCACATACATTTTCCACAAGTAGAAAATCACTGTCAGCATCTTTTTTTCTTTATGCTTCAGAAGATAAGGCAAAGATTCTTCTGTTGTTTTCAAATCCTGCTTTTGAAAAGGAAGTTTGAGCATTATTGAAATTCTCTTCAATAGTATTTAATAATAGAGTTACCTATTCAATAGAAAGTAAGGTAATCATGTAAAGGATGATTGAGGAGGTTGGGAAAGATGAGTGTCAACAACCTATCATTTCTGTTTTCCTTATCTTTCCCCTCTGTTTCAATTCCATTTTGTACTTTTTATTAGATCATGATGTCCTGTTTGAGCAATCGAATGTGGGGAAAAATAATGGAATTGAACATAGTTCTCTTATTCTGGTTTCTTACATCATTAGTTTTTTAATTATACTGATTTTTGAAAACATAAGCAAACCTAATATTAATAACATGCAACTTCACATTTTTAGCCAGTTCTGTCACCTATACCGTATTTAGAATATGATAAGCACATTGCATTAATTTTTTTATTTACCATGGATATTGAACTAGATCTAGAGGCTTATACTTAATGAAACATCTGATTTTATTCTAGTTCATTTAATCAGATTATTATTGTAGAAATGTGGATAATTAGCTATGGATGGTATACACATTTCATCGTAACAAATAACTAAGCCACAAATTAGTACATAATGTTTACTGAACCATTTAAACTTTTGAATCTCAATTGACCTTTTGTAAAGCTGCAATGATATCTTTTTTCGATTTTCATTCTGTAGATTTCTAAGGGTGTCAGACCAGCAACTGCATCCTATCATTTACTTACACAATGTCAGAGAGAAACATTTTCATGTTCTTGGTGTGTTGTCATTTTAGAGTTACAAAGACATCTGAAGATTATAGGTTTTTTTTGTTTGTTTTATTTTTGTGTTGGTTTTATTTTTGTGGGCTGGGAGAGGACTGTTAAATTAGCAATTATAATATATGTGGGAACTTTAAATCTGTTAACATTACAGTTAAATTTAAATGTTTAAGCTCCCAAAAGAAACTGCTGACTGCTGCAGGGACTCTATTTAAGAAATGCTTGTTTACTTGTTGCAGTAAAGAGGAAACAGTCAAAAAAGTAGATGTTCATTTTGTAAGACAGAGCACTGAATGTAAGGGAAAAGGTTGGTACTTTTAGGAAGCTAGAGGAGTTACAGGGAATTTATCTTAAAAGTCATTTATTTTATAGTCATAGTACTTTAATTTGTTGCAGTAGTGATAAATGAAACAGTTTAACTTTTGTATTGGAAACTTGAATTAAATATTCTTCTCACATGAGAAATGTGAGGAATTTTAGGAACTTTTACTTTATATAGCCAGTCACGTTAGGAGCCAAGTTTTCTGCAGCAGGTGTAGTAGCTGAAGGATTTGTTCATTCACATTCTGCCTCCATTTGCTGAACCATAAGTATTGTTTCAATGGCAGCAATTGTCCCTCATGATGCATCAGTAATGTCACTCTCAGGTGACATCCCTAAAGGATGGTAGATGTTATCTAACCCAGGTGTCAGATCCTAATAAGCAGAGGTCAGATCAGCATCTGTCAGCAATAGTACAAGCTTGTTGACAAAAAACAAAGCTCATTTAGCTGTTGTTAGTTCAGTGTGGAAGGGTCTTTTAGTGAAAATATAGGATGATAAATAAAAATTGATTCACCAAACTATCTTTCTGTTTGGTTTATGCATTTAGAAGTGAATTTGCAGATACTGTTAATAATAGTTTTCTTTAAGTATGTGTCTAAAAATCTTTATCAGCAGAATGATAACCACTACAGGTAGTCTCAGGATGAGACTATTGATTTCTAGTCAGATAGTATAAGCCCCAGCATCATTTGATGGGAGGTATGTTAAAGTGTCAAGGAGACATTATGATTTTCAAATTTAAAAATGGTTCAGAGGCACAGTGAATACAGATGGATTTAGTGACTTGTGAATGACAAAATATTGAACATTTTTCCTGCCACATGATTGTACTCCTTAATGTTAAAAGGTGTTTGTTGCCTGAGATTCTTTAATTTTAGAGTTCAATGCAGATGCATGTACACTGAAATAGTGGAAGCTTAAAATGTGAAAAATTATTTTTATGTCATAAATTCCTACTTTATTTTTCTGATCTTTTCTTTAGAAAGTATATTTGTCTATGGAGGTAAAGGTAAAGGAAGAGGGAGAAGGGGAGAGGGAAAGGGAGAAGGAGAGGGAGAGGGGGCAGAGGTAGAGATAAGAGGGAAAGGGAAGAAAAAAGTTAGAAAAGGAGAAATAGAAGGAAAATTAAGTGGGAGCATTGTGAAGTGTGTTATGCATGATGGAGGGTGATAGGAAATTTTGAAATTACCAGAGCCCATTGCTGAAGAAAGAAGTAGCAAATTGGGTTTTATATGTCTGCATCATGTGTCTGTGCAGTGTAATAAGGGTAAGCTTAATGTTTTAAAGTGTCTTTTTATGTTTTCTATCTTTCTCTGCAGTAATAAAACTGGAAAGCATTAACAAATTTTTCAAATACAGTTAGGTATGCAGCCTTATTTTTCATTAGAGATCTGGCTTTTAGGATTTGGCTTTCAGAGAAAGGCAGGGTCAATTGGTCAGAACTTGGCATGTCTTAAGCTTCTCCTTTTCAGTGCAAGGAGTTTTATGAGGGTGACTTGCCAGAACTATTCAGAAGGTGGCAAAAAAATTCCAGAAAGCTGCCTTTTGAAGAAATGTGCACTTCTCATAATTTCAGTTGACCCCTTTACCCTCTGTCCATCACCTTTTTTGGTGTAATGTTATTGTCATTAGTTATAAATAATGTCAAGAATTACTTGTCAATTTTATATTAATAGTTCTTGTCTTCTTGATCATCACCACAACTGCCCTAGAATTTTATAATGAGTCTTGTTACTGCCTTATTTAGTTGACAGCTGCCCCCAGCTTTTTTGTCCTATTACTAATGGCAGTTGCGATATGAGAGGTACATAGTCCCCAGTGGCAACAAATGTAAACAGAAAGCAAACAGACCTGTCTGGGAACCTCTAAAATAACACACAGCTAACCAAAGAAACCACAACATTCATGAGGCAGCCTTCCTTTGATCATTTTACTAAGCTAATTTTTTTTATGGTTGGCAGGACAGGCTCTTTTAAAAAGCCAGGGAGAAGAATTGCTCTTCTCCTAGGTGGCAGCGTTGGTTTTGTGGCTACTTCATCATAATGACTAACATCACAAGGGCTTTCACTGTGTCACGTGGCAGAATACTATTATAAGGGGAATCGTTATGTTTCTTAACATCTATATAATATCTGCTCTACTTTATCTATTAGCTCTTTTATCAGGGCAGATGTTCAGTTATCAGTTATAAACTGTAATATTTTGTGGCAAATACCATAGCAAATTAATCTCCTGTTTCTCATTTTTAGCAAGAAAGGTTTCAGACACAGGTGCCCTCTAAGATTGCACATCCTTGTACCTCTGCTGCATCATTTGCATAACGGAGCTTTCCTGTGAAGTTGCTGTTTGCTCTGCAAGGCACTTCGGGGTAAGATTCTGATTGTGGAGAAACTACAGAGAGATATTACTGCTGTATTTTAATGTCAGGGTGAATCTGTGTGTGTGGGTTTTTGTGTCTTCACAGAGACTTAACCCAGGAATCAACAACTTTCCTGCTCACTGCTGGACCTTACCCTTCACTCAGGTTTAGTGTGGTAATCCTGACTTGTTTCAGAAACATCAACAAAACTGAATGGGCAGTCCCAGGGACAATAAAACCCTGTCTGGGTTATTGTTACCCACCTCCAGGTCTGGAGGACATCTTATCTCAATATTTAGTTTTGAGGGATGATTGCACTCTTTTGTCACCTCTCACTTTCTGTGTAGCTGAAAGCCAGCCTTGGTCCTGCAGATGACCTCTGTTCAGGACTGAGAATAAAATAAGCTAATGCCAGGAAAAGAGCTGCTCCCCAGGAAGTTCTGGACATGTATCCCGAGGCATACATATTGCTTACAATGCCAGAGCAGGTAATCAGCAAGGCCTCACAGAAAAACGCCCCAAGAACAAAGGATTATAAGCACTTAGAACTGGAAATTAAGTCTTGATTCAAGATTATCACAAGTTTTAAATAGGGGGAGGGAAACCGACACCTTTAATTGCCTTATGAATGATGTCACCTCTGATGTTTAGATCTAGACCTAATAAGTTTGATATTTTAACATAGCTTGGCATTTTAACTTTCCCTACAGCACTACAAAGGGAGTCTTCAGACAAAAGCAATTCTCAAAAATTACAGGCTGGGTACTTTTCTATTTCTTTTCTGGCTACATTATACTATGATGTTTGAACTGTCTTTCTGTGGTAAGGATGATATGTTGTTAGATCTAGAGGCTTTCAAGTAACTTTCTATGATGGTGCCTTGCCCAAAAAAAGATGGAGACATTTGGAAAACATTCAGAAATTAGACATTCCAAAACATTTTCATTTTGACACATGTATTATCTGTCTATTTATATATATGCATTTGTGTTTAGAGGCATATATTTAGATTTATGGTTTAAATGTTTCTGTTTCATACTATTGCAGGAAAATATTTATGAAGATTCAATGCTACCTTTGTTCTGGCTTTATTTTGCTTGAATTGAGTCTACGCTTCCTCCTTCATTATCCACAATGAGCATAACTACCCATATGAATGTAAAATACAGAATGGTGTGTGGAGAATTTAAAAGGTGAACCATAAGTCCTAACTGAGTGCCTAAAATACCTTGATGTAGACTGAACATTTCTATATATTTTAGAGGTAGAATTAATTACAATTTATCTGCTTGACATTTTCTCAGTCAGTTTTATTCATGCATTTTCACTTTGAGTAAGTTGCATTAGTCTTCTTATAAATGTGCTGATTCTGAAATGCAGTGTTAGGAGAAGCTACCATCAAGGACTTCCCCTTAATTACTTACTAACTAGCTAACTTTTTAATCTATTTACTTACTTATTTTAGCTTAAAACTTCATAGCCTTTAAATGATGGGCTTTTTATCGTACTATCATCAAAAGTACCAAATCCCCCATCTGAGCAGTGGCTAAAAGGATAGGCACAAGAGTCAAGCTTCCTTTTCCAGTGGTTTGCAGTCTGGGTAAGACAGTGAATATATGTATTTATTTTGCTATGTCATTCACAAAAAATGGCTTGGCTGTTAAGTACTATGATTTTCAGCCCATATTTTTCAGTTGTTTCTTTCTTTTAATTTATCATAATGTTTACTGATGTAATTATTTTTATAAAGTGCTGTATATATAAGATAAATATGAGACTTTGGACATGTATTTTTCTATTTAAAAAGCTTGTTAATTTTGCTGGCTGTACCAGTATGGCATTGATATATATCATACCTGCACACAAGGTAACTGTTATTTTTTTCTTTGTTGCTTTGGTTAAGCAAATTCAAAACTATTACATGTGCATCAATTTTTTCCCAATTAAATATCTTTAACAATATTTTCCCCACAGCTTCATTCTGTCTACCAAGTGCTGATGCACTTTTTATGCATATATAGGGCTGAGCATCTGTTTCTATGGGAAAGTACCATTAGACCATAATAATCTCCAGTTAATTGCACAGCAAATATTTATTTCTCACACATCAAATTAATGAAACAAGTTCAGTGAAGGACCCCATCAACTTGGCAAACAACATATATCAAGCTATATAAGCCTCTAAAAGCATTCTTGGCAGAAATCCTGTATCCTGAAGAATTGTGTACCCTTGGGAATACTGTCATCATTTAATTACTAGATGTTAATGTTGTTGCAGGTTTGTTTATTGTTATTTTTCACCTAGAAGAACTATAACAAAAAATTGGTTTTCTGTGTTTACTAATCTGCTGTGCGATGGCTACAACAGCATACCTGAAGAATGATAATTTTCAAGCTTCTAAACCCTCCATTTATCTTAATATTCAATAAGATTAATATTAAATTAGTATTCAATATTTCTAGAGCACTTACTCCTCTTCACATATAAATGTTAAAGGAGCTTTAATAATCAGTTTTTGAATCCCCCACTTTGATTACTCTACAATAATGACAGTCTCTTTCCTGTCTAAGAGCAATGTGGATATTTTTCATGTATCTGCAAAATGATAGTTTGACATCCCACACATATCTCTGTATTCCCTTCCACCAGTGCTAATACTCCCTGTGCTGTGTTGTGTGAGAAGGCAATGACATCATATGCAACTTCTTGTAGCAACAAAAGACCATGCATAAAGCCATAAAATCTTTTTAAGCAGAGGAAGGAGGAAGCCTAAATTGTTCTCTGACTATTTAAGTTAATTTTGATGCTCTAAAATTTACACCATTTTCTTAGCATTAATTTCTGAGAACCTCATAAATATTTATTTTTGCTTGCGCAAGTTTTGCTTTTTATGCAATCTACTTTTGAAGCTGACCCAAAAGTAAGTGCATGGAGTTTGTATGACATATAACAACTCATAGTCTGTCCACAGAGATTCAACTTAAATAACGAGGAATTAATTAACATTTTAACTAATAAAATTTAACATCAATTACCTGGACTGACTATCCTTGTTTATTGAAACATGGAAGAAAACAATGACATATTGTTGCTTTGCTTTCTTTTTTTTTCTTTTATGCCTTTATCCAAGGGCTATTTGCTTGTTATTTATTATGTGAAGCACACATAGGACNTAATTATTTTTTTATTTAAATACTGTCACACTGCAGAGAAGTAATGTGAAGCAATGAATCTTAAAGGTGCTAATTCCAGTGGGAATTATCCTTGACTATATGATCAGTCATCAAACTGCCATATGTTTTGGTAATGATTAATTTTGGGGGCATAAACCAAGCAGACTAAAACCAAATAGAATTTTCTCTATCTCTAAAAAAACCACCAAAAAACCCAACAACAAAAACCACTCAGAAATATTACAAGTCCATGTTATCTTTCNCTTTTTAAGCAGAGGAAGGAGGAAGCCTAAATTGTTCTCTGACTATTTAAGTTAATTTTGATGCTCTAAAATTTACACCATTTTCTTAGCATTAATTTCTGAGAACCTCATAAATATTTATTTTTGCTTGCGCAAGTTTTGCTTTTTATGCAATCTACTTTTGAAGCTGACCCAAAAGTAAGTGCATGGAGTTTGTATGACATATAACAACTCATAGTCTGTCCACAGAGATTCAACTTAAATAACTAGGAATTAATTAACATTTTAACTAATAAAATTTAACATCAATTACCTGGACTGACTATCCTTGTTTATTGAAACATGGAAGAAAACAATGACATATTGTTGCTTTGCTTTCTTTTTTTTTCTTTTATGCCTTTATCCAAGGGCTATTTGCTTGTTATTTATTATGTGAAGCACACATAGGACTCTGCCCATGAAGGTGGAAAATTTGTTCTAAGTTCTTTCTGGCTGTACATAAAAAGGTAACCGCTTTCACTAGGAGATATGGTCATTATAAATTAGGAGAGAAACCATTGGAAATGCAAAATTCTTTAAATCTTTAAGTAAAATCTGCATTTTGTCTGAAATGTAAATAAGAAATGTCTTTTGAAAATAGATAAGTTATAATTTCAAGTCTTCTAATGTGGAAGGATTGAGTAACTTAGGACTTCATATCTCTTGTCCATGGGTTAGACAGTTTATTTAGAAATTAGAACTAGCCACAATGAATTTCTAAATAAAATTTTTTAAATCTTATTTCTTATTGTTGTAACAAATTTTCAGGAAGAAATATTCTTCATTTCATCCCAAAATATTTTATGTAAAAAAAAATTCCATTAATAGAATGGATTTTAAAAAGCAGGTAAAAAAAACACTTAAAAATAAAACCTTCCTATATTTTTATGTGCATATATATATATATATNACCACTCAGAAATATTACAAGTCCATGTTATCTTTCCCAATATTACCTTGAAATAAGTGATAGAAATACACAATCCAAAATATAATACTGTGTAACATATGGAACAATCTGTACCTAAAATAGCCTTGCTGTGATGTATGTATTACTATGGAATGTGATGAGGAATTGTGGTGTGAAATTTTCACCTGGTTTCCTTAGAGGATGCCTTGCTTTGCTTTTACTAAGGATTGAAGTGACTATCCCTTACGGATAAGGGATATGGAATTAAATCTTATGGAGTTAAATCTTAATATTACATAATTGAATATTCTATAGGTAAGGAACAAAGATGTAGCATTTGCAGTTTGGTAACAATCAGTAAGTGTCAGGAGAGAATAGATATTATGCCTCAGTGAAGAAAAATATATTCTTGAAAACCCCCCACTTCTCTGTCTCTCTCCACTCCTGTGTATTACCTATGCTATCTAATGTTACAGGAAAATTCATGAGAGATCATGTCTTGGTCTAAGTCAGGTCGGTGAAAACAAAAAACAAACAGCAAACAAACAAACAAAAAAAAACCCCAGCACATGAAATAAAAACAATCTGTCAAGTCAACTTAAAGTGAATCAGAATATCTGCATTCTGAGAAGCTTGCCACTGGCATAACACAAACCCATAGACTTTCATTAGTACCAATAGAGAACCACTGTTTCTCCTTTGTGTGTTTTAGAAACTATTGTACTGTAATCTTGAAAGCAGAAAATTCTCAACTGGCTTAAACTGTGTCATATCAAACATTGTAATAGAACTGTGTATTTGCTAGAGTGTATGAATAAAGAAAATCAGAGGCTGCCGAGGGAGAAAGAGAGAGGGAAAAGAGGAGGAGAGAGAAAAGAAAAAATGAGCAGTTTTCCAGTGAAGAGAGTGGAAAGCAAGCAGGGGGCTTTGGAGTAGCTTCAGTAAGAGCTCCCTCCAAACTTTTTCTCTTGGGCTGGTAATTCTCCTAAACAGGACTACTGGAGTGGTCTTTCTTGATTACTTGGATAGATCTTTCCTTACTTCTACTGGGTGGAAGAACAGAAAATCTGCCTGATAACATTAGTCCTTGCTGTCTTAGTGTACCAACAGAGATCTCATAAAAATTTTGTAAAGTCCATCCTCTTTTCATAGTTTTTAGTTTGAAGTGGTCCTTATCCAGTGCCAGTTAGCAGAGATAAATCCTTCACTAACCAAACTCTAACACCATTTAAGAACAAGAACAATAAATATTTGCCAAGTTTTTACTGAAAAACTAGATCCAAATTGACACAATTCTTAAATCCCTAGGTAATCCCATTTTAGTACCTGAAAGACATTTTCCCCATGTTTTTCAGTTTGCCTTACAAAATACATCTCAATTTTAAGACTTCAGTTCAGTAGGTATGTGAATATAGAAAATTTATCACTTCACTGTTTTGTCTCAGTCATTCTCAGTCACACGTCTTAAATTCAAATGCAGATCTCTTCCTTACCTGTTTCATAAAAGAAAAACAACCATGCAGCATGCTTGTTGAACAGATTTTTATTTTTCAAGTGACACAAAGAAAAATACAGTTATTATTCTTATTTTTTAGACATGTGCAAAACCTGAACTGAAACACCCTCCTACTCAAAGGCACAGGATATTTTATTTTCTGTTATTAGGTATGTGCTGAATGTGTAAATTTTTTCAGTTCACTTACAAAGAATTTTGCATGGTATGGAAGAATACTTTTGTCAGAAAACTTTAAGAAAACTGGCAGGTTTCTCCCTTACTTAGTAGAAGTATTTCCTCTGCTTTCAACAAGAATAGGACTTAAGCCTTAATTCAGTTTTTATATGTATAAATTTATAGTATTTAGGAAATGGTAAAGACCTTTTTGAAATCAATCTAACATCCTTAACTTGATGAAACTTAATTCTTCTGAAGCTTTGTATTCTCTCTTTTTGCGTATTGTTTTGTTGGGTTTTTTGTTGTTTTTTTTTTTTAATTTTAAAATATTAGCACTTCAGTTCCTCTATGTGCTGGATGAGTAACTGCTGAGAATGAGCAGTTATATCTTATAGGCCTCTTTAGTTCACAAACTGGAGTACATTCAGCAAATGTGAGGTCTTTCTGCACTTTTCTATCATCATGCATTTAAGCTTCCTTGTGTTACTTTCAAATACATTGAAGTTAAAAGCTGTGTTCTGAATTTGATAGCTGGAATGCAAAATACAAGGAGTAAAAAAGAAAAGTAGCATAGGATTAAAAGCAACAACAAAAAATATAAATAAAACAAAACAAAACTATTTGAAGGTACAGAAATATTTTAGGAAACATAAACTTTACTCCTAAGTTGGATACAATTTACAGATATAACAGGAAATAGTTATTTGTCTTTTCTTAAAGTTATCAAAGGTCTACATTAATTTTTACCTATTAAGGAAAACTTGGATATGTAATTTTCTCTGCTCTGTCCATTGCCTCCATTTTGAGTAAGTAATTTTTGTGACTGAAACTATATGGTCAAGAATTTCTTTGTATTATGTTGTATACTCTAATTTGTTTAGAAAATAAAAAATATTAAATTAATAATATAATCATTCATGTAGTTTTCTATTAATATTTCCTTTGTGTTCATTGAAATTCTCTCAACAATTACTTTATTCTCTATGTGTGTGTGTTTGTGTTTATCTGACAAGATCATAATGCTGAAAAGCAGAGGAGAAAACTAATAGAGACTTTAAAGGAGATCTACCTCCCAAAGAAAGCTCTGGGAAGTGCTGGGACTTACACACTGAACTGAATTCTGTCTTAACTGACAATACCATTAGGAATTATCACCTTTTAAAACAAATGTGTTAATCAATTTGTTTCTTCACCAGTTGTAGTGAACTCACCTTGGGCCCAAGGATGATAAAGACACCATGTGTGTTTGCAGGGGGTTTGCAGGAAAAGCAGCTCCGAAATGGCACATCAAAGGATAAGCTTCACACCAGCTGTGTTATCTTTTACTGCTACACCCACAGCTCTTCCTGTTCACATTCTCACACTTGCATCTAGGGAAACCAATAAATAACAATTATTTTCTACATATTCAGAATATATATTTCCCCTCGCCTGCCAAAGAAAATAATTTTTCCCAGGAACAAGCAATTCAGTTCACAAACACACAGCATGTAAGTACTCTGAATTCCTGAAAGTCCACAGGAAACACTTTTTTTGACAGAAGAAATGTGACCAGCAGGAAATTAGTTTGCAAAACAGCTCAGGCTCTTAATATTTAAAGAACTTTCCCACTTATTTAAGACAAACTGGAAACTTCTGAGTTTGCACTGTTGTGGATTTGTTTCTCCCCCTTTCCCAACCACAAAGAACTGAAGTATCTTCAGCATTACATTACAGGAAATATTTTGATAAAGAGCCTGTCTTATGTCCTGTTTTGGGAAAGGAGTTCAGGAAACAGGTGAAGGACAAGCAGCAAACTGCATCTCAGCGATTTTTGTGCTGGGCAATAGTGTCAATGAAAAAAGCCATTAAAGAATGTGATAACTTTAGACATAGCTGAAGACAAAGATTAAGGAATCTGGTTTTGCATTCTCAGTATTTTCTCGAAGTTTTACTTGCTTTTGGTGCAGCAGTCATCCGAGGCTGCACCATCCATGTACACTCCCTGGAGACATCCACATTGCCATTAGTGGGACAAAGATGTCCTTTACTGCATCTTTGACTACATGAGTTGAGTGCCAAACAGGTGGCTTGTTTGTCAGCTTTTTTCCACATAATACTCTGGAACCTTCATGCCAATAGCTGGTAAAAACCCTATGCGTTAAATACTAGTTTTGAATACAGAAGTGCTTTTTTTTCATCAGAAAATTCATAAACAGCGCTAAGAATTTGTGGAAAAAAAATTCCATGAAAATTCTATTTTAAAAGTATACTGAACAAGTTATTTGTCAAATAATATGCTTGTGACTTATTGAACAGTCCTCAAAAGGCAGTATTACAGAAGTGTTCCAGAATATCTGTACTTTCTTTAGATAACTGTAACTGTAAACTTTGCTAGGAAATGTACTTTAATTTAATTTAATTTAATTTTAGTTTAGTTTAGTTTTAAATTTTATTTCATTTAATTTCATTTTATTTAATTTGATTTCTAAATAAACAGCTTCGTATTTGTCTGTTTTTGCTAGCTGATAAACATTGTCTCTAGTGGTGGGATCACAGATTTTGCACATTATTCTCCATTAACTACATTTAAAAACTGATTCTTATTCATTTCAGTATTTTCTCCATTGGTACATTTTATCAAGATTTTTTTGGTCACAATTTCTAGCATGTGGTCATCAGGGATATAATATTAAAATTTACATTCCTTTCTTGTTCAAATAAAGAGTAAAATACTTATCTCTACTCCTAAAATTTAAATGCACATCATGCACAGAGCCAACACTATTTCATCAAAATACAGAATGCAACTTCCATTTAAATAGAAGTTATCTAAGAGTAACTTGAAAAAGAAAGTAAGAGAGGATATTTCTGCTATGTTGTTGCTTGTATGATATCATATTTAAATATTGATTTGACATTGACCAGTGGAGTACATTGCATGAAATAAATAGTTAATTTCTCTCTACACAGTAAGGGGGGACTAATTGTCCTAGAAAGCAGCACACTGAAAATGATATGTTTAGAACCATCTGGCCAATATGGAAACTTATGATTCTGCACTGGAAATCATAGCTCTTTGTGATTACCCTTCTCAGAGCTGCTCCTCCATCCACAGAGAGAATTGTTTCCTGAGGAAAATTACCCAGAAGCATTTCTGGAAAATGGAGTAGAACTGGACTTCATTTTCCCACCTAGTCTCAGAATATGCTCTCTTTCTGGTCTTTTAGGATGCAGACCACACTGAAAATTCAGAAGCTGCCGTTAACCTGTCTTTCCTACTTTTGAAATGATTAGATAGCTAGTGGGGCATGCAAATAAAGCTATGCCAATATGCTCTCCTATTGGGAAAAGCATTTGTTGAGGTTTAAGACCTGTTGGGATATGTTCAGTGTGGAGACAGCAAGTGCATAGACAGCCATTCGGTTTAGCCAGCTGTCGAAACACAACCACAATTTCCTGCTCTTCTCTGTCTTCTGGAAGCTGCCTTCAACAGGACATCTCTTTTTGGAGTCTAGGAGCACAGAAGCACTAAGTATTAAATACTTGTATGTGGGGTGTAGGGACTGTTCACCATTTCTTCCCTTCATGTGTTACTTCAATGACAAATGACCATGGATGGAAGAAGTGCCTGTCAGTCAGAGAAAAAAAAAAAATAAACAGGTTTTGAAGTTTAGAATTTACTGATGGTACTGCTGATGAAACAGAAACACAGCAGCACCTAATTTACTTCTACTTGGCCTTTTTAGTCATCATCAAATATCCTGAGTTGGAAGGAATTGAATTCCAGCTCCTGGCCCTGCACAAAACAAGCCCAAGAACCATGCCAGGTGCCTGAAAGTAATATAGAAGTAAAAAGCTACTATTATTATTATTATTATTATACATACCTGTATTTTATAGACCGACTTATGCAAAATGACTTCCCCAGAATGACACCATACCCAAGAAATAAGGTGGATGAAATTGCTTTTATTTCATTCTTATTCTGTTACTTCTTATAGTACAGATGACAGACATTTTAAAACTTCTGTGTCCCTGAGGGCACCACTGGCCCTCCAAGGCTCTTCCTAACCTGCCCAAGCTGGGCACAGCTCCCCACTGCCCTGCCCTGCCCAGCCATGGCCCCGCTGAGCTGGGCACAGCTCCCTGGCTGCCCTGCTCTTGGCTGGGAGAAGAAGATGGCCCTGGCTGTCAGGATATGCCATCTCCCACCATGAGCAGAGCCAAGGTGTCCTGACAAAAGCTTAAAGCATTTTGGGAACTGAATTTGTCCTGACAAGTCTTCTATCACTTTATCCTCTAAAATAGACCATGTTCTTTAAAGACTCATTTCACAGGGAGAAGTCTAAGGACACTTTCACGTTGCTTTTCACCATACCAGTACCTACAGAGAGGCAAGTATTGTCTAGATGTACACAGCATCTCAGTGACCAGTTCTGGTCCTTTTGTATAATTTCAAAAGGAATTAATTTGTTTCTTTCTATTTTACTTAATTCTTCATACTGTAGGGCACAGTAGTAAGATTCTGCCAGATGATGATTCACTAATTATTCTGCTTTGGAGACTCTGTTTAGCAATGGATAATGATGTTCTAGGCAGAAAATCCATCAAGTAATCTATTCTGTTTGGTTAATATATTAAATATATGACAACTGTTACTTTGAGTGTCATTTTCGAAAAGTTATCTCCAACAAGAGCTGTGATGGTTGTTGGAAAAAAAAATGATGCTGGAAGGGTGGCATGGAGGTCCTTGTACACTGAAGGGCCACTGCCAGAGCATTGTGCTAGTTTTCCATTTGTCCAGCCCTGCCAGAGATGGATTTACAAATATTTATGCTCAAGGCACTGAAGAAACACAGAAAATGAAAACCAAAGAAGGTGTTGAGGTATTGACAGGGGGAAGTGAGGTTGGTTTTTGTTTTTCCACTGAATCTGTAGACTGCAAATTAAGTAAATCTGAGGTAAAGTGAGGGAGAAATCTGACAAACGGGTGTAGTCTTCTTCCAGCAGATCAATCTCTTTCAATTTCACTTCCCTTTCCATCAGAGATATAAAAGCTAAAAAGTGTTACCGTGAAACACAAATCCAAGATTAAAGAGAGTCATTTAGGAGAGTCATTCCAGAGAAAGGGGAACAATGGGAGTGAAGAGGCACTGGGATAGACATCTGCCTTTGGATGGGTAATTTGACTTGAAGTAGAAAAGCTCATTGCGTACCTCCTGTGAAAACAAGTGAGGAGATATTTCTTTCCAGAGAAAAGATGGATAGCATTCTGATAATAATGAATATATAATTAGTTAATAAGTAGAAAACACCAAAGATGAGAACTTAATGGTTAATCTTATCTACTAGTCCTGAGGCAATTTAGTTGTTAATACAGTGATAGTTTTTGTTTCTATTGTGATCTTAATGAACCTGAATACTTATTACAATACTGCAGTTGTTTTCAAATTTAAGGTTTCATTCTGTTCAGAAGATATAACAGGCTTACAAAATTGAGAAATATAAATATTAATAGTGCTGTAATCTTACATTAGAAATTCATCCAAGTTCTTGAAGCTGTATTTAATAATTAGCAACTGTACACTGTTGCTACTGAAAATTATTGAAGCATTACTTTAGTTTCTTTAGTTTATTTAAAAATAACATTTAGTACTTAATACCATTCTAAAAATAAATAAATCTGGCTTTATACACTTCTCAGTAGAAGATAAAAGCAAGGAAACGTGTTACCTTTCAGAAATGACCAGCAACTCTTTGTCCTCTTTATCCTCTGCAGAGAAGAAAATAGACAGCAAAAAGCCATTTTTGTGCTGAATCAGGAGAGTATGTCTAACTAAAGTTTGTATGCATATTTCCATGTTCTTGCCTGTCTTGGCTTCACCCAAAGGTGCTAGATGACTTGGAATTGCTAGTTAAGTTAGGATCTAATGAAAGATGGGGATTTTTTTGCCAATAACAAATTTTAGTTTTTAATACATATATACTGCAATAACTGCAGTTCAACTCTTGTTAAAAACCATGCCCTTCCCCACCCTCCCTTACTGAAATAAGAATCAGAATAATTCCTCAGGCAGTAAAAAAGTCCCAAACCTGAAATAAGCCTCCTAAATTATAAGATAGAAATTAAAATAAAAGTGGTATATGTAATAGTTTCCAGCTATTAATCATCTGCCATCGGAGTACTCTGCTAGTCTGATATGCATAGATGCTGACAGAATGTGTTCACACAATCTTTAGCACTGACACCACCTACCTGCTAGAATAAGAACTTTAAAATCACTCTGAAAAGTTAATGGCCATGCTCAAATTTTGCCATTTTAGCATATACATTTACCATTTGCAAAATATCTAACTATGACATTTATGTTTTGAATGTAGTCACTGAAAGTTTTCAAAATGTATTCCACATAACTGTATCCGTTTTTTCATTTTCTTATAATTTGCTGCCTACAACCCATCAGTCCCTCCCAGTGCCATATATTACTTCTACAGAATTCATCTTCATATTAAGAAATATTACACAAAAGCATGTTCAATAGTCCTCTCATTTGATATATACAGCTGCATGAAAAATTATGGGTATCAATTTAGTAAAAAGAATACAGTTTCTGTGTGCAATTTGCAAATTACCATAATTCATAATTTCTCACATTGTCATCTTTACAATATTTTGGTTTACTGGGGCTCTTTTACATTCACTGTTCTGCTTCTTGTCTGCATAAATTGTGTTTGTAAACATATAGTCCTAAATGATTATGACTACTCTGTGCTGGCCTATTGAAACATAGCTTAATCATGAGCACATGCCCAAACACAGGACTCAATTCCATTTTATACATATACAAAAATATACAGGTGATATATAATTAAAAACAACCTTTACTCTTTGACTTTAATTATTTGCAGAAGTATTTTATCAGAAAACTTAAGAAGTCTTGAGCTTCCACTAGATTCCAGCAAACTAGGTTACCCAGAGCCTCATCCAGCTTTGTCTGGGATATGTCCAGGGATGGGGAGTCCACACCCTCTGTGGACAAGCTGTTCCAGTACGTCACCACCCTCACAGTAAAGAATTAATTCTTAATATCTAATCAAAACCTTCCCTCCCTCAGCTTAAAGCTATTCTCCCTTGTCTTTTTGTGGTACATGGGACACCAGTCTATCCTGTTCATTCACAGGCTTTTTTGATTTTTAGCAGTGAGGAAAAAAATGAAGATAAAACAAAATGAAGTGAAATGAGCTTTGTGGTGTACATATTATCTTAAAACAGGTGCTCCACAATCACAATGCAAGGAAAGTGTGAATATTGCTTTTAAGGACTACATCCATCTGATCATTAAATGTGCACCTCGAACAAGATTCTGAGCTGCATATTGCTAGAATATTGGGTGTTGACTAAGGCCAAATGTGAATGAAATTAACCACTTTGGGATGACCATGGTTTTGAGGTGAGAGATTCCAAGCCTTTCTTTCTTAAACATACCACAGAATTAATATACATACCCTTGATTCCTGGAGGAATTGTATCAGTGTAACAGAAAGGATGTTAGTTAAGAACAGATGGTGTAACAATGCAGGGAAGAGAAAGAGGATGAGCAGAGCTTTTGCAGGTCTCAGCATAACCATGGCCACCTGATTTCTCATGTAGAGACTCATGTAGATTTCTCATGTATTTTTCTTGGTTTTCTTTTGCCCTCACCTGTCACATCTGCCTCTGTTTCTGAACTGATTTGTCATGTGTTGTTCTTGATATTACATAGTTTTAGCTGAGTATTAATTCACTTTTTGAAGGAGTGGTGGGAAATCCAGTATGGCTACATTTGTTTTTTTAATGTTTGGTTTGCCATAATCATATGAGTTTATTTACAGTTATATGGTTGGTTTGTTCACTTCCTTTTACCTGTGTATTATTTTGTGGTGTATATCTCTTGCCTTACTCTGGGGGCTCTTACATGGTTTTCCTTGGTGTGAACAAAGGGAGTTATTCAAAGCCTTGTTCCCACACAAGCTACAGTTCTGGGGGCAGATGGGCTGTCTCTTGGAAGAAGAGTGGCATAGAAAAATAAGAATCAGTCATGCCAGGGTGAAAAACATATGAAGAAAACTACTGGCCTATTCTTACAGAATTTTGTCTGTTAGGTTTAGTAGAAGCTTCTTTTGGCATGCATCCACCCCTTGTTCTCTCAGATTGCTTTCTGAGAGTGGGAGCAAACGTACTGAGTTAAAATGGAAGGGAACAGATGATGGAAAAAGTGTATGACAACCAATGCCTCTTTTCTTGGAGGTTTTGGGGTTTGGAGCAAATAAAAATGTCTGTCCTTCCCATCCCACCCTCAATTCTTGATTAGGAAAAGGATTGGNTCCAGCCTCCTCACCTGTATACATTATAAGAAAATCACATTTCCAAGGGGAATGACAGAGGACATTGCAATAAACAGAAATAATGTCGTTTTGTGCTGTGTGAATAGCAAGCTTATGTACTGCTGTCTGTGAAATCTGTCTTGGATAGCTAACGGCTGGAATAACCAATTTTCTAGGCATGGAGAAATAAACCTTGTTTATGAGGCAGAGTTGATACTGCAGCTGATGGAATGGCTGTAAGCTGGAGTTCAGTGTGCATCTTGAACCAGGCTTTGTTGCTTTCATTGCCCAATGGATCAAAACAATACAGGAAGGCATGGTTCTGACTCCAAACCAGGTGAAATTAATAATTTTTATTTGTACAAAGATTATGCAAAATGCCAGTGTTAGTCTACTCCTAGGAGTCTCCAAGTACTCAGCCAACTGGATGAGCAGTTTATTTTGATGCTGTGAAAGTTCAGGGCCCAGCCAAAGGTGTTTGTGACTTGGTTGTGCAGAAACTGCAGCATTTATGACAGCTGTGATGGTTACATTGTGCTATTCTCACTAAAGATTTCATACACAATTCACAGATGATGTCTCTTGGGGTAAGGAGGTCTCAGCAGACCCATGTTTAAAGACCTTTGAACTGTGGAAAACATAGTCATTGAGAGTTTATCTGCAGTGAGGGTTTATAGCATCTATAAATCTGCAGAATAAAGCACCCCTAAGACGGTATTAGCTTTTATTACCACTTGATAGATTTTTCACCTAACTTGGCAACACTGGTTTTATGAGAAGCAGATGGATTGTAAGCATGGCATGTACTAGAAAGAGCCTTAGGCACAAAGGATTATCAGGAACATTCTAAGTGTGCTTAACATGTATTGGTCCCAGAATTGGCAATTAACATGCTGTAAACATACTCATTAATTGGTGGTTCTCTCCCTTTTATCAAGTTTCTCACTACAGGCAGAATCTCCCCTCTTTGTTCCAATATTATGCAATTAGTCTCTTTTTATTGAGGATGTGCTTTGTGCTTTGTTCATATTCTTCTTGCAACCATAGATATATTCTTCATGTTCTTGAGAGATTCCTCTGTCAATCTGCTATTTACAGTGTTTATTTAATTAAATGACACATGTTGATTTGCAACGTGGGACAGTGGATGCAATTGAAAAAAAAAATAAGTCAAAGCCAAAATTGTAAACCCAACTGTTGATGTCCATATTATTCAAGGTTGCATTTTCTTGCTGTTGCCATTCTTATGTATAAACACATTCAGAAGTATAATGCTGAAAATTGTAAGCTGACCCTCCCGGACAAACTGTAGTGGTTTAAGGGCACAAACACTCACAGCCTGACCAGCATCACAAAACAATCTCTCTGATGCCCCTCTAGCAGCAGTCATCACTCTGCTGGACTTGGCTATTGCTGAACTTCTACAATTGCCTTGTCTAGTTTCCTTACCAACAGCTCAACTGCCAAAGTCAATGCAACATGCAATGGTTTTTAGTCACTTAGTCAAAACTGTCCACATTGTTGTGACTGTGCTCAGAGGTGGAGTGCCTAAAAGTAAACTGCCATGTAGGGAGAGCACTATAACAATTTACAAGGTCAACTGCAGGGTGCTAAAATTATTTTATCTGCTTGCAATCCACTTTTCATACACTTATGTCTCATTTTCCATAGTAATGGAAAAACATGGCGTGGATATTTTTATTTTTATAGCCTCTTTAAATAGAAAAAGTATATTTCAGATAATATTCCCCAAACAGAGGGAACAAAAAGAGCACAAGAACTGTGAGCAATCCCAGCAGAACAGCTCAGAGACTGTGACTGCTGAGGCTGAATTGACTGATAGACACTGACTGATGCGTGTATGGCAATATCAGCTGAGTTCTCCTGACTGTTCTTTTTCTTCCTCATTGTCACTAATGTGCACTTTCAATCCCAAACCAACTAAGCACAGTGGAACATTAAGCAGAATATAATCGAATATGTATTGCAATCGAAAATATAAAGTACAGACAAGTTGACTGGTAACACATTTTTAAAAATGAAAAATTTACTAAAAAGTTGTTATCAAAAAGCACACTTCTGCTTCTGGTTGTAGAGGGCATTTTCAGTTCATGAAGAATCTAATTTACTCATAAAAATTATCCTTTATTTTTGTCAAGAAATCTCTTATACATGCATTTTAATATTGTTCCTCTTAAAATTTGTTTCAGAATACACTGAGAAATCTATTATCAATGTGAAGTAAGAAAATGTACCTTGCCAAGGCTTATTCTTAGCATAGAATATCTATAAATACTTCTTATTTGAGTTAAGCAGTCATCTTTCCTGCCTCTTTTGTAAGTATATCAAGAGTCTTGTCCTAATTAAGACACAGCAATATTTGATTTCTCACAAACTCCTTTTAAGTTGTAGTGTATTGGCTTTTTGTCTTCTGTTGTATTGTCTAGTATTGCTAACATCGTGTTATCTTAAATTTTACTCTATTTTCTGTCAGATAGAAATGAGCATATGTTTCATTGTGTGTGTTGCCAGTCCTCTCATATGGCTGTATCTGTAACAGATTTGTCAGTTTTAATCACACTGGAAATTTTTTATACACATTTTGCACTGCAACAATAACAAATGCAAAAATTGAAGAGAATCAATATTTCATGCAAAATCATGTGCAAAACAACCCTTTCTGAATCAGTTTTCATCTGTGCACAGTTTGCAGTACTTTCTGTATTTATGCTTTATGCACAATGATGGTTTTTATCATAACATCATAAAAACTTCCCTGGGAGTAATGACAGTATATTTGCGCTGGCAAGAAATAAAGATAAACAGAAGTTTCAGGGTCAGGGAGGGGCTCCTGGAACACAAAATAATTACACAGAAAGTACTGCAGTAATTATTTTTCTGCTTCATACAAGTTTACAATCCAATGCTCCGTGACAGGGAAGTGTATGGAATTCTATATTAGGGAGACTCTCTGGAAAAATTAATTGGCGCTCATTACCTTTACTTAGGGAACTGAACCCTGGCCTCTGTCTGCTATTTGTCTGTCAGTTGTATCTTTCCCTTACTCATCCTTAAAGAAAGAATTAGCAGGTCATTCTTGTTTCTCTAGAACCCCTTCTACTAACACTCATCCATTCATAAGTGTGCTGGCAGGTAATTCAAACCCATGTCAACCAATATGCACAATCCCTTTCCAGCTCCCTGCCTCTACCTCAAGTTTGGTTTGCTTTTTTTTCCTAGTGCATTGATTTTGAGTACCAGGAACAGCAAGTAGACTGTTTTCACAACTGTGTTTAAAGACCCCAAATCCTTACAGTGCATTTTTCCTGCAGTCTTAAGTCTACTCAGAGTTGGTTTTCCTAAGGAAGGGTTATCAATTCTCATAAACTAAACAAGCCTTGAGATAGCTTCCAACCCATGGAAGTGGAAAGAGTGGAAAATATTAATATTTCACACACTATGGCTCTGTAGAGCATTGCTTTGACTGAAAGGTATAGATTCAGTTATTGAGATGCACCAAAGAACAAAGAAATTCTGGTAAATTTACCCCTTCTATTGAGAGCTTTTCTTTAGGAAAAAATGTCATACTTTCTTGATATGCAGAAATGCTTTGAGTTGGAAATCCACTGAAGTACATATTTACATACTGTCATTGCAAAATGCACACAGATTGCCAGAGACATTTAAGGATGCTATGTCATCATCAGATGATAACCTGATTACCTCATTAAGATAGAGTATCTGAAGTGTTAGACTAGAATATTTTCTCTTTTTAAACCATATGTTATGCAGCTTGCAGTTAAATATGCTGCAAAGCAGAAAAGACAAGCTAATGTAGACAGAGAGTAATAGCTTGTCTTGGGTTTATAGTTGTTGAATTTGAAAGCATTGTTTCTCACAGGAACCAGGGAACAGCATGACTCCCTGAACCACTGGGCACAAATGAGCATGCTTATAAAAGAACTGTGTTTCAAAGCAATACAGTATATAACAGAATATATGCATTCAAATTGAGAGGAACTTCATCTCTTACAGTGGAAAGGGATTAATTTAATTTATGTGTCTACAAATGTATTCTTTCATCTGTGCATCACAAGGTAAGTTCTGTCTTAGTGAAGGATTTGTAATTTCGTATCTCTACAAAATAAAAATTGGAAAGATAAATAAATTCTATTGTATAAATAATGTTTTTTTTGTTAAGTCCAGCAATACCTGATCTCTTACAGTGTGCCAGAAAATTACTTTTTTTACAGTATACTATGCTTAAACCCATCTGGGCTGCTTTCCAGAAGTGCCAGCAGTATTGGAATTGCACTAGAATGAACAGCTTGAAACTGAACTTTGGTTTGAACTTCAGCATACAGAAATTGCTTTAAAAAAAAAAAGATAACTATAGGTTACCACAGGGAAGAGCAAAACAAAACTTTGTATTAGTTTCTTTTCCTTGTGTTACTGCTTTTCAGCTTCAACAAAGGTCATGTTTAATTTTCTTTCCTTTGAAAAGTGTGTCTTTGGACTTTTCCAAAGTTATAACTTCTTCACAGCAACAGAAGCAGGAGAACAAACCCCAGACCTGAGTTTTAGTCAGTGGAAGAAAACTGAGTGCAAAATGGCATGTGTTGCATATAACCCATCTGCAGTGTTTGGGTTAAAACCGACTCACTGCAGCTAATAAAACATCGACATCCAAATGCAATATCATGAGTGCAGTATCTGACTGTGTATCTTCAGATTACCTTGCTGTTTGCTTTGGTGATCAGGTACTTAAAGAACAATTCAACTCCAAGATCTTTCATTATTCTTCAGATATTATTAATGATTTGTCTTTAATATATGGACTTATTCCTGTAAGCCCTTGACCAAGATTTAAGATTCACTGCAATGATAAAATTTTCAGATCTCGGAATAATTTTTAACTGAATGCGTTCAGAATGAGGATAACCACGTATCTTGAGTGATACATATATTGAAAGCACCCTATGTAAAGTAATTCTATTTTAATTCCATTTTCACTTATTTCCTTGGATTTATACAAGTATAAATGAGAAGATAATTAAACTGTGAAGATGACCATGTCCTCTGCTTCAGTGAAATCAGGTCTGAAATCAGGTCAATCCTATCAAAGTTACACTCTTTGATGTGTTGCATAATTCCACTTCCTCAGCACTTCTGTGTTCCAAAACAATCCCTCCAGACTTCCCTTTCACGGGGCAGGTATCTCATGGGGTTTGTGGAAGAAAAGGATGAAATGAAAAATTTAATTATTCTAGTGAGCATGGATAGTATCATGAAGCTGATGCCTCTGAACATGTAACAATGGCCAAAAAAAAATCCACTTCAGAAGTAGATTCATCTTCATGTGCAAACTAATTCAGTTTCTCTGAAAGCAGACACATACAACCTGCCACAACATGATGATCTAAGAAATCTGTCAAAGTATCGTAGAGAAAATGATCAGGACAATATTTTACTCCTGTTTTTTCTTTAGCAGAGGCAAAGGGAATATCTTGCCACCCCAGAGTATTTCTTACAAAGTAGCCAAGGAAAAATTACAAGAACCACATTTATGTATTCTAGCACTCAGATTTCTTCCTCTTGGTTCAAGTGAAAACTTCATTGAAAGTTTCTGCCCAAGGCTGGCTGGAGGGCATAGGCATTTAAGCTCAAGCACACTTGTTTCAAAATTACTGCAGGGAGAGGAGATTACTTCTGAGCTCTGAATGATACAAAGCTCTCTCACACAGGCTTGCATCTCAAGGTCACTGGCTTCCATTTAAACACTCACACGGAATGATCTTGAACAAAAGATTTGTTTTTCTCTTTTCTGCTTGGTGAATGCCAGTGGCATTCTTCTGGCTGAGGGAAAAAAATCAGAGTGATTTTACAACTGGAAGAGCATTTGAGTCAAAACTGTCACATTTGCACATCATTTCAAAACAGAGTTTTTAACACATTAGTTAAATGGCTTTTTAAATTTTCTAGTTGTTAATGTTGTCTGTCAGAAGAAATGGACAAATAACCTTGATTTTGATTTGATTTGCTTTAGTTCTTACATCACTTGTGGTCATTAAATAGTTGTTTTGTCTATGCTCCATTCATGACAATGAAATTGGACATTTTATTGAGGAGATTAGAATTTGGCAGGAAACTGAAGCCTAGTACCAATTTTTTGTAATATAAATAGTATGATAAATGATCAGTGCTGTATTTTTCCCAAGTCATTCTTAGCCCTTGTTTGTCTTATATTCATGCTTTTTTTGTTTCTTCTCTCATTATGCCACAGCTGCAAAGATATTGTACCTTTTAAAGCTGTGTTTAGCTTCCCTAACAGACACATGCAGATGCCAAGAACATTAGACATAATGACTGCATCTGTTAATGTTTTTGTGTACAGAAAAAAGTAGATATCTATCAATTACCATATTTTTTCTGGGTAATACCAAATTGCAATATATTCAATGCTTCATTTGCCTTGCTACTATGTAGTGAATATTTGCTTTATAAGCAAATTAAAATTTAAAATTTAATTTTTTTTCCATTTAAAATTAATTTAAATTTGAAAAAAAAAAAAAAAGGAATAGGGAGACACCCTATTTGAAGCAAAGTTTCTCAATCACTACCGTGCCATATAAATTTAATTAAAGAACTGTATATAATAGAATGGAGCTGCTTAATTTTCAAAGTTAAAGATGATTGCTTTTTGTCACTGACAACAATGGAATAAAAATGTTACCTGAATTGGAAAAATTACTTTTGGTTAAAGGTAGTTTTTAAATTTACATGCGCACTCTTAAAAAAACCTTTTTCCATTTGAAAAGGAAATAATTTACATCATTAAGAAGAAATTTTAACTCTGTGTTATGTAGTCAATATTTTAATTTGGACTTCTAAATATGTGAAAAATTTGGATAGTGATTATCTACACTTTCATAAATTTTATGTAAGAGAGATATTATAGAACTATAGAATAGTTACAGTAGATACTATAGAACCATAGAACTTGGGTTGGAAACAACCCTGAAGATCATCTAGTTCTAACCTGCCTGCCATGGGCAGGGACCTTCCACTAAACCAGGTTGCTCAATACCTCGTCCAACCTGGCCTTGAATATTTAATACATAAATATCCAAGTTTAGAAATGCACAAGTAACACATTTTAGATATTACTTCTATTGTAAAAAAAAATATTTAAAGGGAAATATTTCGCACACAAAGAACAGCAGGGCTTTTTAGTGGTGTAATAGTCTAATTATCACCAGAATCTGTATACTAAATTCCTTTTCTTGGAACTTCCCAAAAAACATAGTGCCATTAAGCTTAAGTTTAGTTTGATTGTATAACCTATATCTTTGCATAGAGCTTTCAAAATATTAGTGATATTCTTCGGGCATAGTCTAATATTAGTTATGTTCCACATCAGAGACTGACAAATTGTTTCTAAAACAATTAGTTATTGTGCTTAAAATAAATATACAATTTAATGCTCATGATAATTTTTGGGGTAAAGTATTGATAAAGTCATCTGTCTTTATCTGAACAGCTCTTCTAATTCTGCATTCCATGTAAAAATTTACGTATCTCTGTAAGGACTACAAGACTACTTTTGGTAATCATTAACACATTTTTTTCTTGGATACTTTCTTGACTGTGTTACTTTGAAGATTTGTTACACTTGTGCATTTTTTTTTTCCAGCATGACACACCTTTCTTTCCATGGCTATGGAGTCTGGATGGAGTCTGGATGGAGTGAGGGAGGGAAAGCATACTCAGATGAATCCCAAACTTCCAGATGAGAGGGAGCCTTGGCAGGCAGAGAGTGCTTCAAACTATTCCACTGCCAGGCAAACAGCTTACAAAAGCAGGAAACTTAAATGGTCTTAGAATTGTCTATAATATTAATATATTTTATAATTAA
>VWZS01004219.1:1035475-1243999 GCA_013397075.1 Rhabdornis inornatus
TAATCATTATAGGAGATATACTTGTTGTGGTAGCTGAATGTTTAAATGATAGAGAAGTAGTTGCTTACTGAATCATACTGAAGATATAATAATCATTTAGGAAATGCATTTTTATTTACCTGAGTAATAAAGAGAATCATTGCCCAATTTCAAGGAACATGTATTTATTAAAACAAAACCAAAAAAGGAAATTGCATATATTTTTTTCCTGTAAATAATGGACAATAGGGGATGGGGAAAAAAAGGGGAAATGAGCAGTCTTTTGTATATTCAAAAGGCAGTTATTAATTAATTACATATTCTGTTATAATTTTTATTGATAGCAATAAGTCACAAATAATGATGGTTATGTTCTTTCAAAGTGTTGATTCAGGTCACAGTTAGGGATATATGGATGCCTTTTCAAACCATAGAACATTTTCACTTTTATTCAGAATTGATTACTGTAATTTTGAGCTAGCACAGAATTCCTATATATTTTAGCCCACACAGATAATTTAAATGCATTTAACTATTTTATATCAATACTCTAAATGTATAGGAAAAAATAAAGAACCTGATTCAAAGTTGGGGAATATAATAATTTTCAAATTCTGCAGTCAATCAAAAAGACATAATGCTTTATCTAGATACATAATTAATTCTATATTCTCCATATTTCCACCAGACTTGTCAAATGTAAAGCAGAAAATTCTAAAGTACTGATGGTCTTTGAAGAATTTGACTGAGATCATACCTGAATCCAAAGGGTTCCAATACCTAAAAGTATCCAGGTTCACTGGAATCAACCAAGTAAGTACATGAAATGAGAACATGTTGCAAAAAGTTATTTAATTTCATGATTCCTACTGGTGCAAAGTGCAATATGCAGGGCCCAATATAGCAACATAAGGTAAATAGGCACTGTCTACAAACCTTGAATTTGGGAAAAGTAAAGAAATTTAAAGCAAGAATAAATATCAAAAAATCTTAATAAACAGTTAATTACACTCTGGAAAAGGAAGTAGTCGGGAAAAGGTCACATGGTTTATACAAACCTTCATAAAGTTTGAGAGTCTTCTAGAGATCAGGAAATACAGCTGCCCAAGATTAACTCAATGAGATATGATTTATTTCTTGAAATTCTTCTATTCGGTTTCAATCATTCTTGCACCCCTCAAAGCTAACAGTCAATTTTCTCTTGGTTTTGCACGAGGAGCTTACATGAAAATGCTTCCTGGTGGAAAATCTCACTGCAGCCTTCATAAAAATAGGAAAAACAAACTCTAATAAAGAAAGGGTGTTCTAAGAATGTCCCTGGCTTCATTTTTTACTGTGCTTTCTTAGAAACTTATGGGAAACACCCCAAGTAATGCAGAAAGAGGTAAAGGAAAACTTATAAAGAACATGCCAAAGAACTGGGTAAGAAATTGGCCAAATTATCAGAATATGTTGGAAAAAAATCTAGTTTTTATAATCCCCTGCCAGACTGCCAAAGATCAGACAGTCTTGTGTCTAATTATTCTAAAATAAATTAATAAACGTTCATTCTATGTCCTTGGTAGAAAATTATGGAACATCATCTTTTTGAATACTTCTTTCTGTTTGTCCAAATAAACTTTTCCCAAAGCAAATGATAAGCATAGCACTCAGCTGCAGAATTTTTTTTACTAATATTTTCACTTTCCCTGGGAAAGCCTGAAAACTTTTCTAAAGCTTGAAGCTTGATTTTGCATTCACAATAGTGTGACTGTTGCTAATGTCTCGTACCCCAGGGAGTGGTTACAAATTAAATTAGAACCACCTAAGGCTTCTAAACAGGTGGTCAGGGTCAGAATACCATTAGTGGTTGCACATTTATTGGTGAGCTGCATGAGATATGTTGTGTTAAATCTCCCGGTCTGATAGTTACACTGCTATGGATCACTGAGCACTAGAAATGTATACTTCAGGGGGTTAAATTACAGTGTCAGCTTTCCTGGTAGATACAGCACACAACCCCAAAGGAGATGAAATGGCTGCAATGTTTGTGAAATTGTTACAAATATATCTAAAATATTTTTCCATAGCAGCGAACATAAAAGTAAGAAACAAATTTAGTCCCAAAATATTAGCTGCTGCAAATGGGCTAAATACCATGACCCAAATCTAGTTAGTAATATGAAGTTTTCATCTTCTCTTGTTAGAGAAGATGAAAAAAAATACTCAGTGGTGTGTATGTAAAAACTATTTATTGTACATTACTTGGGAAAGAAGAAATCAGTTGTTTTTCCAAAATATGGGATTATGATGTAGCTGGATTGACATGAAATCAGTTGCTAATGACCTGATATAAGCTAGTTCTAATATTCTATTTGCTGATACTGCAGTTAATGTCGTGGACCCCTCTGGCAGTAACACCCAAAGCAAAGGCCTTTCCATCGATCTCCAGTGGAGCTATTTGCTGAATGATATTCATCTGCTTGTTTTATGCCCTTGAAATCTGAATCTCCAGTGGATAGTCATAATTTAAGATTGATTTTTGTACTACTAAGAAAGCCAGGGAAGTAGACAAGGCCAAGCTGGAATGCAGCCCTGAGACCCATCCAGCTTGTGAAACTTGTTCTTAAACACTGAAATGCCTTTTTCCAGCAAAAGATTCCTGTTTGCCTCGGATTTTTTTCTCTCTGTAAACTGATCTCTTCTAAATTTTAGGAAAAAAAAAAAAGTCAGCATTTTGCAGGTGATACTGCCATTGAAAAGAAAAAATACTGTAGAGCAAAAATGCAATCATCTCGAAGGTAGTTCTTTATCAGAAACTGAGGCTGGATTAGGGTAATGTAACCTCCTTGAGATCTGAATATTTTATGAAACGATAAATTGCACCAGGAAGGATTTATTTCACAGTTTTATGACTATACATCATTAATTTAAAAAATGCTGGTTTTGGAATAAATAATTGGGAATTCCCTAAATCATGGACAATGAGTTTTTAAACAAAGCATGTACAGGTTCCTAATGCTTGAATCCGAACAGCCTCAAGATTAGAAGAATGGTACTGCTTGCCAGACACAGGCCTTGCTTTTTTCTAGTTCAATTTTAGTAGAATCTTGTCAGTACATAAGTGGAATCTGTGCAGGAGGCAATCTCATTAATTTCTAGCGTAGCAATACTAGAGTGGTAGGAAATGTATTCACAAGCCTCTGATGTGCGTGAGGTTATCATTAATCTTTGCACAACCAACTTAGGCAAAAATAATGCTTTCAGTTTGTGTATCACTCCAGTTCGAGCTGAAAAACATTCCATGGTGAAATAGATGTTTAAGTTCCAAAAAATTGTGGAAGTATATATGTGATTTCTGGAATACTTTGTGAAACAAGATTGGTAATGCAGGAACATTAATGTTTTATCATGTATTTCTCTGTAAATCAATAAAATAAACAGTCTTGTAGAAATGGAATTTAAGTAATTGCTTTTAGTTCATTTTACGGTGTTTGGCACTACCCTTCAATCTACTTTTATAAGTGTCTGATAGAGACTTTATTATCAGAACATCTGAAAATAGTTTTATCTTCATGGGAATGTGAAATATTAATCTATTTTAATATATGAGCAGAAGAGGAACTAATGGGTTCACTCAACAGTAATCTCAGAATTGAAACCTTTGAACTGGTAAAAATTACTGAAGATCCAATTAAGTCAGTGTAACATTTTCGCACAAATGCAAGTTATTGCAAGTGTTACAGTTATGCTCTTCTTTAGTGTGCTGGTTTGTATGAATTTGTTTTTTTTTCATAAAGAAGGAAAGGAACCAGTTACAGAAATAATTCCCTGTAAAGACCTCGGCAGCTTCCTTTAGACCTGACAAAAACCAGTAAGTGACTGATTTTAGGAACCGACAACCTAGTGTTCTTAATGCTCCTGTTTACATTCTCTGCATGAAAATGATGGAATGACAAGCCTTGAAACTATTTCCAAGCAAATGAAAAGCATGAAGGCAGTAAGGAATAGTTAGCATGGGTCAACAAAGGGAAACCATGTGTGAGCAGTCAGGTCATCTATGAAGAAATATATGTCTTGCTGGATGAGGGGAAAGCTGAAGATATTGTCTACCTAGCCTTCGGTAACAGTTTCAGTGCTGTCTTCCATTAGTTCTTTATGAAGAATCTGATGAGATATGGACTAAATGAGCAGACAGCGGGGTGGACTGAAACCTGACTGACTGGATGGGCACAGAGCGGGGTGACTGGCAGTGCAAAATGTTGTTGGTACCTGAACTGGCATTATATTATATATATATTTACCAGGGATCAATACTGGGTTCAATGACCTAAATGATGGGGCAGAGTTGTGTCCTCAGTAAGTCTGCAGATGACACTAAATTAAGAGGAGTGTCTGATATGCCAGATTGTTGTACAGCTGTCCAGAAGAACCTCAGCAAGCTGGGGAAAGGGGCTGACAGGAACTTCGTGTATTCAACAAGGAGTGCAGTGTCCTACACTTGGAAAGGAAAAACTCCAGGCACAAGAACAGGGAAGGCAACCAGATGGAAAGCAGCTCTGCAGAAAAGGATCTGAGGGTCCTCATGGACACCACTTGAATGTGAGGAAACAGCAAAGGCCAGTGGAATCCTGGGCTGCATTAGGAGGTATGTTACCATCAGAACAAGGGAGGCAGTTCTTCCAGCCAGCAGTGGTGAGGCCGGTACTGAGTGCTTGTGTCAAACTCTCAGCTCCTCAGCATGAGAGGCATATGGAGCTACTGGAAGAACTCCAGCCCTTCTAACCTCAAACATTCTCTGATTCTGTGAAGGAGTCTAGGCTATTTAGGAGGTTGACAGATGATATGAAACCTACTGGGGCATCTGCTCTTCTGGAATGGAAAACTGGATACCAAAAAACACTTGAAGTTTTTCTCCAGTTTATTTTACCAAAAAGATTATAGAGTAAGTCCCAGCAAAGTCATGGAAAAGATTTAATTCACCTATGAAATAACAATAAAACCAGCCTAAACAGTCTCATTTTTTCTCTGTAGTAATTATTTATTAGTAATTAATAAATATTTATTAATTATAGAAAACAACTGTACTGTTATTACTGACCCATAAGTTTCAGTACCATGAAAGAATACATTGATAGTTCAGGTAAAAATATAACGGGCAATATTTATTTCCATATGCTGTACTGCATTACAGTCTGTGAAACTAGCAAAAATCATCTACAGTATGTTTAGCAAAATATAGTTTAGTGTTAAGTACTACTTTCCTTAACAGAATTACAAGGCATATTATGCATAGATAGACTGGGTATAACATTAAAATATAATATGGTAGCCAGAAACATCAAACTGATTTAAACCCATACATTTTTAAAGTTATTTCCAGGCTTTTATCTGGACTAGGACAAATAATATGTTATCTAACATTTGAACCAAGCAACATAATTTGGATATTCAATCTACTTGTAATATAGATTTAAAAATGACAAAGACATTCCTAACTCATCTGAACAACCGAAAATAAAGGGGTTAAAAAAGCTGCTTGGTTTTAATGAAAAAAAATTACCATGTCAGTTGATTGCTGTCCTTGTTAAAGAAAATGAAGACAGAATCTGATGAAGAGGAGAAACCAAGTGTGACTGTGTGCCTCACAGTGTAACTATATATGGAGATCACAAAATATGAAAATCATTACAGCTTTGAAATTTGTCTTTACATGCAAATGCTTTGGATGCCATCACTTAGCTTCTGTCATTTGTTGGAAGTGATTTATCTCTCAATAGGCATAAAGCTAGTATTTTTCTTTACAAAACAAAGGTTAAAATGATTAATGAAAAATCTTGCTACAGTCATTTCACTGTGTAGGGGCTTTGCATACATCAGATAACAGATTTCATAGAATAATAGAATCATAAAATACTTTGGGTTGTAAGGGACCTTTTAAAGGTCTAATCTTTCCCACAGTTTGTGTCTCTTTAACTATTATCTATGCAAAGGGAAATCATCATCATAAAAATAATGTGTACAGGAATTTATAATTATTACATTCAACTACTTTGAATAAATAATTGCTTCCCATACTCTAATAATTTAGTAATTTCTTTGTCAAAAATCTGACACAAGACTTTTGTCCAGGAATCTGGAAGCTGTGTCTCTCTATTAGTAACTGAAGAGCAAGTGATACTTGGTGAAGTAAGAAGTCCATAGGATTTTCATCCGAAGTGCAAAGCATTTTATGTTAGTTTAGGAGGGTGTGGTGGTGTATTCTCCCCCTGCTTCCTTGGGGCCCTCTATGATCTCAGGATCTCCCATCAGGCCTTGGCCTTTGTGTAATGATTTGGGCAGAGAAGTGTCCCCTGACCCTACCAGGAACTCTTTCATGGCTACAATGGAGGCAGTACTGCCTGTAGCAGGGGCTTTTATTGCCTGACCAAGGTGGGGAACAGGTAGTAATCTGTCATCCCCATCCACCTTTGAACATCACTTACCTTAATTGTATTCCAAGTGGAATGGTGCCATTGTTAAGGGATTTCTTAACACTTCTACCAATTACCAACCTGGGTTGGAGTCAGGACAGAAACTGACTGATGGAAAGTGCTGTGCAGGTCTGGAGTTGGACTTGGTGATCCTTGTGGGTCCCTTCCCACTCAGCTTATTCTGTGACTAAAACAAATCACCTTTCAACCCCATAAACAATGGCCTCAAGTGTGGCCCTTTGAGCTCTCCTGGACCACAGCAGGCTGTGCCAGTGTCTCTCTCAGAGTGGGAGACCTGTCAGAGCTCCAGAACTGCCAGGTTCACAGTAGTCACAGGACCACCACTGAAAACCAAAAATGGGGGGCTGGCTGATACCCCCACTCCTCAAAAATCAGCACTCACTTGTTGAGAAATATCAATAAATTTGACATGAGTATTTCACAGAACTCAAGGGAAATTTTTTAGTAGGTGCCTTTATATTACCATATACAGATATGCATCATTGTGTTTATGTGTGTGTACATGTGAATTGATTGAAATACCTGTATCTAGTATAGTATAAATATTGCCATTTTGGATCTGTAATTGTAGTGAAACCAATTGACTCACTCTGTAAATGTTAAATTAGTCAAGGATTAAGAGCTGCTAAACCCTTTAGATACAAAGTATTGAAACAGTCTGAGACTAAGATTTGGCCATACCTAAGACCCATCAGAAGTTTAGAAAACAAGGGTTTCTGCTCTGAAACTCATGACTCCAATGGGAGGCTCTCCCTCACCCTTTCGCATCTCTGGTCTCTCTGTAAACCATTCTAGCTCAATTTTCCTTTGTATGTTTTATCTATGTAGTGAATAATAGAGCGAACTTTGACATTGAACTTTATTAGGTCACAATTGTCACAAATTTATATGAAACCTGGTTTTGTTAATACATTTGACAGTGATTCTTTTAGTGCCCTAAACCACTAATTTCTAACAAAGGGTTAGAAGCTTGAGATAAAAGAAATGCTTGATTTATGTTTTGGTTTACATCTATTTGGATGATAGACAGTAAGAACAGTAACTTTCAAATAAAAAGCTAATGATACTTGTAAAGTTTCTTTATCTGTATTGTGACTAGATGATACAACTACACTCTCAAAGGAAACAAAATAAATTAAAATTACTGTAAAGTTAGCTATGTGACATAGCTATGGATATTTTACTTAAATGCAAATTAGTCTTTATAGATATTAAAATATCTACACCGAACAATCAAATATTATCTTTGCATATATAAAATATCTTCCTGCTATGAATGATGAGAAGTAGAGTACATTTTAAAAATATCCATAATGCAACATTTTTTTGTATCTTCTTCTTCCTCATTACTTAAGTGTGGCTTAAAAACTAAAACTATTGGCAGAATATAGCCCAGGTTTGCTTCTTTCTTTGTTCATAATAATTGAAGCAAGAAGTGTATATACTCTCTCATCATGCCATTCTGAAACAACATTAAGTTGAATAATACAGGTCCTCTTGAAAGAAATTACAAGTAAATGTATGTTAGAAAGAGAGAGAGAGAGGAACAAGTGGAAGACACGTACAATGTTTACCATAGAAATTATTCATGTCTTGTTTTCATAGCACAGAAGGTGTAGATGAAATGAAAAGGACAGAACAAGGTAATAAAAGCAATTTGGATGAAACTATGCACAAATGCTTATGCACTGAGATGGTATCACACTGTGACCGACCAAGCTGCTCTCTGCAATTACTCTTTCTTTATAAAGAGGATAATGCAGGCTTTGAAGACTTTCATTTGCACATGGAGAAGCTCTACAAAGATCTTTTACATTAAGTATATTGGGGGGGAGGTAGGGTGGGTGCTATATGCTTTGCACCATTCTTTTGTTCTTATTACAAGTCAGAGAATAAAACATAGAATATTTTGTTTTCCTAATTGTCCCAGTGCTGGACATCTTTTCAATGCATGTATATACAGAGATTAGAAAATACAGATCAAAGAGCTACTTTTCTGTCTGAATATTAGACTACAAGTGGATTTTAACATAGAACAGAGGTTCTTATTACAGAGCCTTACAGAGGCTCTTGCAACTAGCCTTAAGATGCATAGCACCTGGCAGAGATGATGAGAGGTGTCTCAGCTTTTAGCTGTCTCCGAATCAGTGACTCTCACCCAACAACCAGCATGAGCTTCTTTACTGGTAAAGACACAGGTAGATATTCAGACATAGAATCCTAAGGTACTGCAGCAAATATAACTTTTTTTATTTTTTCTTTCTTTTTTTTTTCTTTTTTCCTGAAACAGCAGTTGAACTTTATGAGAAAGTGCTTGTACAGCAAGTTTCACAACACAGGAGGAAGAAACTTAGAGGAAATAGAGTTAATCAGCTTGAAGATTTAAACTTACCTGATTCTTGAAGGCTCCAGAGGACGGAAGAAAATAAATCTTTGTGCTAATCTTTGATTGTGGGAAAACAAAAATTCTTGCTCATAGCAGCTCTGTTTAATATAATAAAAATCAATAAATAATAATTTATTACATATAAACAAATAAAACACTCCCTAAAATTCAGAACTTTTTCTTTTTTTTCTCTTTCTAAAGCAATGTTTACCATGACTGTTTTGGCTCCTGAGGTTTCTGAACAAGAATGAGTTCCATTAAGTTCCTTAAAAAATTGCTAGATTTACAGTGGAAACAGATTTTACACCTCAGACTCCTTCCTCCCAGTCCCCAGTGCAAATCCTCAGCTCTATGCAGATGCCAAGTCTGCAGAGTCAAATCACATGAGCACAAGCCTAGAAGTACCTTTGGCTGGAAGGACTGTGGCACCCTCCATTTTCTCCTCTTCTCTTGAAACTTAAGCATATTTGACACTGACTTTTAGAAGAGAGTTTAGCAGACCACAGTGTCTACAATCCTCTTTGTCTGGACTGCCAGTTGGAGGATAGAAGAGGTTAGAGCTTTTGCTCTCAGAAATAGCCAGTCCTAGAAGCTGGGTCTAGCTTGCACAGTCATCATAACTGACATGCTTTCTGTAGATATTTCTTTTTTTTTCTTTTTTTAATATACTTTTTAAGAGTCCTCCTCTTGTGTGCTACCTGAAATCATCTGAATGAAATCCACAAAGGGTACTGGGAGCAAAATGTAGGATTCACTATTAGCACTGAGCTTAAACTAGCGTTTCCTCTCTTCCCATGCAGAACAAGAGGGTCACATGCACCCATAGCTCATTAGATAAAATCTCTTCTGGAATTTGGAAGAAGTCAGTTCAAACCCCACAAACATGAGGAGTGAAAGATTCCAAATGTTACTCTTTTAAAGTAATTTCCCTGTGTTTTTACACATTAGCATACAGCAAAATAACATGATAATACTAAAAGGAAAGGGAAAAGGGACCTGTTTTTCATTTATAGAAGGACTAATTCAAGCCCCACAGACAGAATTCTGGGCTGAGGATCAATCACATCAATTACCAGTTCTGCACTCTCTGCTTACTGCTTTAATTTTTAAAGCTGTTATTAACCCTCCATTTATTTTCAGCACTGTAAGACTCCAGTGGCAGTGTTAATATACTACATTTAATATCTCACTTTGAAAATTAACTAAGGTTTTCAGTGATACTAAAATTAGATGAAGAATATCACAAAAAACACACAAAAATTATTCAGGTTGGAGGCAACATAAAGAATCTGGGATAAGATTTCAATCCAATTTTATTTTCATTCTGAACAAATAAATGGAGTCAAACTTACAGTTTAATATAATAACTGTTACTAATCTCAAATAAATCATAAATAGCAATAGAACACTGCAGTTACATAAAGTTTATGAAAAAGCAGACAGTGATAGAGGACAATGCTGCTGTATACTTTGAAAAAACACATACATGCCATTCGGCTGTTCCAAAGCACAGGATAATTGAAAAAAAAAACAAAAACCAAACAAAAAACAATCCTACATTCCAGGAAACAAAAATACAAACAAACAAAAGCTCAAAAGCCAAAACATCCCAAAAAACTACTGGAGAAAACTGAAAGCATATTCTCTATGAAAAAGTAAATTGCTACAACTGAAATATATAGTTGAAATAATGCAAGAAAAATGTAGACACCAGGAGAGACATGAAAGTAGTGAAATTAGTTGGAAAGGTTTGCTTTTACTATGTATCTGATTTGTGAAAGAATAGCCCTAATGATTTTGATCACTCAAGGCTGAAGTTTCCAGGAGGGGCATCATAGGAATTTTGATAACCTAAATTTCTTTTTTCTTCAGTGGCAGGAATCAGTGTATGTGTCACTTTTTTGCCCCATCATTTCCTTGAGTTCATAGCATGACTCACATACTCATTAGCACAGCAACTGTACTTTTGAGAAGAAGAAAAGAAGTAAAATGTTTCTGAATACATTTAATTATGTCAGTAGCTGATACAATTCTTCACTATTTCTCATGTCATGTAGCTGATACAATTCTTCACTATTTCTCATGTCATGTATGTTTTATATTACAGTGTGCTTTGCTGTCATTTTGTACCTCTGAGAGCCTTTGCTACCTAATCATAGGTATGGCAAGACTGAGGAAAACATTCCCAATTTTACTGCTCAGATTGATGGTATTGCAGATATTGGCAACTTAAATCATCACTAATTAGTGCTTTCCAGCAGTTTCCTCTACTAAATGGCAAAATTTAGATGTTAGGGTTCATCTGGGCTTCTATGAAATACACATACACTCAGGTGGAGAGTGAACCATTCACAGTATGGATTTATTGGATGAGAATGATGACTCAAGTAGGATTCAGCTGCACATAAGCACAGAGGAGTTGGAACAGGCTGTAGTGATCGAAGATCACAACATTATGTTCTACTCAGTATGAAAAATGGTTTAACTTAGGGCACATTAATGACTGCTGTAATGTACAATTCTGTAGAACAGTGTCAGTGGCCAATGCTGGAAGCACAGTTTGGTGAGATCATAATGTGATCCCAGAGCTGCAAGAAAACTGCTAAGGGGATTAAGACAACCAGAAGTTGGTAAACATTTTCCTGTGAAACAAAACTATAAAATCTAGGACTGTTTTACGTAGAAAACTGGTATATATTTAAATGCATAGTTTCTTTGTGAAGAATTATAAGTGCAGTTAACATTTATTTCTTAAGCATTCAGAGTGAGTCAATCGCACTGGTTAGACAGAAACAAAAACTTTTGCATGACATTTCACATTAAGGCACATCAAAGGGCACATCTTCTGCTCAAGAAAAGTTTTTGGGCAGACTGGGAGCAGGTGTGTGTCTGTGAGATACTGCTGATCTAACCTGAGATGATATTATGATGTTTTTACATGAATGCCTTTAACAATAACTTCCAATTATGTTGAAGTTGCAGTTCAGTATATCTGCACAGTATGAAGAACCTACTGTGGTTTCTTCAGGGCTTCTGTATTTGGTCATCACAAACAGATAGGGAGGGAAGCTAAGAAGAGTCATTTACCAAGGCTTTTTTTTAGCTTGGCCCTCTGGAGTTTTGTCCTGCTGCCTGCCTTTCCTTTCTTCTTGTGCCTGAATGACCAAGAGTTCCTTCTGCACTTGGAGGGACAAACAAGGTGGCAGGGACAGAGATGGGAGAAGGAGTACTTCTATTCTGGAGATGGGATGGAAGAGAAGAAGTGTAGAGAAATGTGTCAGGACAGATGAAGAGAAAAGGAGGAAAGTTGGAAAGAACTAGAACCTGCATATTTTCTACACCTACTCTTATGCTTGGATTTCTTCTGTCTGCTGAAGAGAAATGTTATTTGTCTTAGGCAGCACCAATTTCATTCTGTATATTGAACCATACCGAACTGAGAAAAAACAGAAGAGGTCAGTGAGATTACCCCCAAGTCTCAAACTGGAGATTAATATGCCTAAACTTTATATTGTTGTAATGGCCTGACCTTGGCTGGCTGCCAGGTGCCCACCAAGCTGTTTGCTCACTGCTCCACAGCAGGGCAGGGAGAGAAAATACAATGAAAAAGCTTGTGAATCAAGATAACAACAGGGAGATCACTTATCAGTTATCATCACAGGAAAAACACTAGACTTGGAGAAGACTAATTTATTTTATTGACAACTAAAAATAGAGTAGGGAAGTAAGAAATAAAAATAGTCCCCTCGCACCTTCCTGGGCTCAAATTCCTTCATTCCTAACTCTTCTACCTCTTTTCCTCCTCACACTTTTCCCCTGCTCTAGCATGGGGTTCCTCCCATGGGGTACAGTTCTCTGGGAATAGACTGCTGCAGCATGTGATCTTTCCCTTGGGCAACAGGTCCTGCCAGGAACCTGCTCCAGCGTGGGCTCCTCTCCATGGGCTGCATCTTCCTTCAAGGCACGTCCAGCTGCTCTGGCATGTGGTTCTCTGTGGGCTTCAGTGTGGATGTCTGCTCCATCATGGTCCTCCCATGAACTGCAGGTGAATGATTTTTTTTCCCAATCCTGTCCTGGGCTGCAAGGGAATCTCTGCTCCAGCACGTGAAGCACCTGCTCCCACTCCTCCTTCACAGACCTGGGTTTCTGCAGGGTTATTTTTTTCACTTTTCTTCTTTTTCTCCCTCACATCTGCTCTGTGGTTTTTTAACCCTTTCTGAAGCATTTTATCAACAGCTGTCACCAATATTACTGATGGGCTCAGCTTTGGCCAGGGGCAGGTCCATTTTAGAATGGTTGCATCCAACACAGCGGAATCTCCTTGGCACTTTTTCCAGGGGCCACTCCTGCAGCTCCCCCACTACCATGTAAATCAAATAAAATTTATCATTAGTGCACTGCCTAAGCCAAGTTCTCTTTCATTTCCAAGGAAAAGGAAAATTACATGTGTAATAAACTGAAACAAAAAGAATTAAAGCAAGACTTCCTGTCCAATGAAAGAAAGGTTGTTTTCAGAAATTAATTGTTTGTACCACTTCCAAATATAACTCCTGCAAGCATCTTCTAGGGTAGCTTGGTTATGTAATTTCTCTCAAGTAGTTTTACAAGTCTTTAGTGCCAAAGTTTCAACACTTCCTTTCATGGCCACTCTGTAGAAAATGTCGCAGTCAGAAATCTTTTCAAGATAAAAAGTCTTTATGAGCCAGCAACAAGTAAACCATAATAAAATGACTTCATATCTAATTATATGCCACTTGACTCACATATGACACACTTATAATAACTTTTTTTTATTTTTAATTTAAAATCTTGTCACTTTCAGTTTAGTAATTTTGTTCAGATAGGATGAAAAATTGCTTAAAGTTACTGTAATTGTCAATTCTTGTTTATCAGTTCTAATTATATATAATACTTGTATTAAAAATCACACACACACAGAGCAACCTGTGGTACAGACTCTAAGGCAAGTAGTGGGTGTAGAGCACTATGGAAGACAATATATGGCAAATTTTAAGATCAAATGCTGAAAACTTATTTCTTTATCAGAGATGATTTCTAATTGTTGTACATTCACAGAGTTTCGCTAAAGTAAACAATAATGGGATGGTGCTACATTCTTCTTAATCATATGGAATTCAAAGACAGTGGATAATTAGAGAACTGTTAAGTCATTTTGTATCTGGGGTTCACTACTCACAAGTCTTGCTGAGCAAATAAAAGCCCAAAGTTTTAGAAAACTGCAGGTGTGCAAAGCTTTTGTGAAAAGTCTGGATAAATCCCTTTGCTGAAAAGTTTTACAAGATAATGGTAATCAGTTTGCAGGATTCAGTTTATAGACCATCTTTGTGACAGTCCAGGTCACTTATTTCATATGATGTTTTAACCCTCCTAGATGTAAAACAGCATTCCTGCTCATGCTTGCTGGGCTCTGTTGATGTGCTCTGTCATGCTCCTTGGCCAGGCTGACCGAGCAGCAGGTGGAGGTGGGGATGTTGCAGGGGGCATAGGAAGAGGAACCAGAGAGGGAGACTGACCAGCAGTGGTTCCTGTTACTATAAAGGTTTAGGGGAGGGATCTTCTTTACTACTGTTTCTTCATAAGAAATCCCTAAAAAATGAATGGAGAAGATGAACAGAGCAGGATCACTGTAATGACAAGGATCTGAATGGAGACACCATGGCAGTGACAGCCGAGCAAGAGGGTTAATTAAGGAACGAGCTTGTGATAGTGTTGGGAAGACCATTGGACCCTGACTGGTATCTTGGGGAAGGTATTTTAAAAGACCCTTGCTAATTTAGGTTTCTCTCAACTGCCATTTGTTTTGCCTGACTCCCCAAGACCCTTTATATACTACTGGACAAATAGTTAATCTGGGGTACCCCAATGTTGTAATTTCTTAACCCAGTTCTTTGGCTGGATAGATGAACTCATGTAAAATGTTCTGCCCAGCTTCAGCTTTTGTTTGTGAGGTTTTGCGGACCTCCGGGTGCTCTGAGGCACCAACACTGTCGGGTTATGTTCTTCTTTAAAAAGCCAAGCAAGTTAATAGCTGCTATAAAGTTATTTATTACAGAAGCACATCAGTCTCAAAGGCAAAAACAAAGCAAAGCAATGACAAGAGCACACGGCATAAAGCAAGTGGCAAAACCAATGGCATGAAGCAGTGGCAAAATGCAACAGCAAGTGGCAAAATGCACATGGCATAAAGCCATGGCATAGAGCCCCAGCTCTCCCTAATGCATGTTCTTTTACAGAAAATTTCCAGCTAGTTAAGACACAAACTTGGACCACTACTTCTTAACCTGTTAGAATTCTACTTTCTTAGCACACCAGGCTACGTATAGACCACGTACATGGCCTATCTTGTTCTAACTGAAAAATGTGAGCAATATTTTTAATTCTAACTCTATTATGTCTGAAGCTAGGTTCTTGGAGCCTCTAAGAAAACACTAGTATGTTTTTCAACCTTCACTAGAACATGTACTACTTCTCAGGCATCTAAGACCTTTTACTCACTAAAAGCACTTAAAACTTATTTCAATTACTTACTCACTCATGCTACAACCTAAACTTTCACCTCTGCTGTATGTGTGAGTGGCTTAACATACTTCAACCTATCCAATGGCTTTAATTCAATTCCTGCATTCTGATCTCTCTCTGAAGGACTCAGACCCCTGGCTTACTGACTCCAATATTTGTTTGCATTGTTATATTTTGCTTTCTTCTGCTGAGACTGACAAAAATAATGTTTTCGGGTTTTTTTTCTTACATGGACACACTTTCCCCAGGTATGCCTCTCTGGCTCACTCCAAGGGAAGAAAAGCAAAGGGCTGTGTGATGGCAACTCTACTTGGCCACATATATTATGAAGTGGACCAGGGCCAAAAGGAAAATAAGATATTGCTCATTCTGGAAATATCAAGTTTCCTACTTAGCTGTTTCACCTTCACTTTACAGGCCTTTTTCTTCCATATCCTTTTCACTTTAAAGCTCTCTGCTTAAATTGTCTGTACTTGAAAGTTTGCCTCTTGGAACATAACACTGTTGTTAGGTGTTACAAGAAAAAAATTACAATTTTGGTTGGTTGCAAAGGGCTCTTCTGAGTAGTGTAACTCTGTGATGAAATGCCCCTCTTTGAGAAATATTTCTGAAAGTCCTTCCTGTGCAGAACTTTGCTTATAAGTGCAGTAATTCCAGTCTGTGGAAATTGTGTTTCATAATTCCCAACAAAACTTTTCAGAGAATGTTTTTGTATTGACTAAAAACATAGACAGATCCAATATATTAAATTCCAAGTTCACATTTTCAGATTTAAATACTTGATTGTAAAAATATGTTAAAAATGAAATGGAGTCCCTGCTGTGGTGTCCCAGAACCCTTTGCTGGAATGTGAAGGGATGATTAACCACAGTCCACGATTTTCTCTCAGAAACTGAAAACATGAAATGCTCAAGGAAAAAACTAATATTAAAACCTGATCAGAATTCAGTAAGGTGATTACTAAAGAGGATGGTTTTTATTTTTTAAATTCAGAATTTTTAATACAAAAATTTATGTTTGTTAAAAGAAATTGACTTATTAATTAATTAATATTTCCTAATTATCTATAACTCATCTTCTGGCCCTGCACAAGACCACCCCCAAAAGTCACCCCATTTGCCCAAGAATATTGTCCAAATGCTTCTTGAACTTTGCCAGGCTTGGTGCTGTGACCACTGCCCTGGGGAGCCTGTTCCAGTGCCCAACCACCCTCTGGTGGAAGAAACTTTTCTAATATCCAACATAAACTTCTCCTGATACAACTCCGGGCCACTCCCTCACGTCCTGTCACTGTCACCAAAGAGCAGAGATCAGTGCCTGCCTCTCCTCCTCCCCTTATGATGAAGCTGTCGCTACAGTGAGGCATCCCCTCGGTCTCCTTTAATCTGAACAAGCCAAGGGACTTCAGCCACTCCTCATATGGCTTCCTCTCAAGGCCCTCCACACCTTCATGGCCCTCCTTTGGACACTCTCTAACAGCTGAATGTCTTCCTTTTATTGCAGCACCCAGAGCTGCCCCCAGCACTGGAGGTGAGGCTGCCCCAGCTCAGAGCAGAGCAGGACAATCCCTCCCTTGCCCAGCTGGCCATGCTGTGCCTGATGCCCCCAAGACAGGGTTGGCCCTCCTGGCTGCCAGGGCTCTGATGACTCACATCCAACTTGCCATCGACCAGGACACCCAGGTCCCTTTCTGTGGCAGCTCTTCAAACAACTGCGTCAGCCAGAAAGTCCAGATTTCAAACATTTCAGTACCAATGTATAAACCCAGAGTTTCAGCTGTAATCATGATTTCATGTTTTTAAAATCTCTTAAATCACGTAGTAGGTTGAATCTTACTGAAAGTCAAAAAATATTTGTAAAAGCCTCTGATAAATGATCATATTAAAATGCTGAAAGGTATAACAATGAAACTAATTTTGTATTACAATATCTAAATCCTATAAGCAGTAAATTTAAGGTAGTCTGGTGTTTATGACTGTTGAATCTCTAATCTTTTCATAATCTTCATTTATTTTTCATAAGACTGTGGTTACAAAAGAAACTAGCTTCTGGACATAGCTGTAATAAATGGAGTGCTGGAAAGGTTTCATTGTACCTGAATATTATCTGTAACTCTGTAAATAAAGTTCATGAAGCTTTAAAAATATAGGTAACTTCCAGGAATTTGTGAAGAAGCTGGATCCCTGTAACCTCTCTAGTATTTGCAGAAGGAGAATCTGCATACAGGTGTATTTTTCCCTATGATTATATTAATAACAGCTGTTTCAGGAGCTCAAGCATAGTAAAATGCAGTTGTTTTTCCTTTCTTTTTCTTTTGTTTTGTATTTTCTCAGATGTTACTTCTAGATTTAATACCTGTATTCTTTTCTACTTGTTCCTATTAGATGTGACGCCGTCCACCTTGTCCACTCCAATCCCTTCCACCCGGCTAGCTCCCAAGGTGGAGGTGGGTGTCAAGAGTGGCACTCTTCCCAGAACTTCCAAGATCCAGCGGGAGGGTAAGGCACAAGCCTTGTCGACAGCTTAGGCGTCGAGAAGTAAAGAGGCAGGACGGTCCTTTCTGGGTTCCAGGAATTTATTCAGGAGAAGGGTAAGCGGACAACTAGGACCGAGAAGAAGATACCAAGAAACACAAAAATCTCAACTGCGCAGCAACTTAAATAGGGGCCCTCCCCCATGGGAGGGTACAATTCCAAAACCAATGAGAAGAACTTAGGGGAGTTACAATGGGAGGGATTTAGGGTACCAGGAACCAATAAGGTAGGACAAGGGCGGATCACAACCCTTAACATCAAATTGGATAACAAGGAACAGCAAACTGGCATAGAACTTTCTAGAACAGGGGTGTGGCCAGGAGGGATTGACGACTTGGTAGGTGGGGGGTCTGGAATAACGGGAGGGGTTTGAATGGATGGACAGGGATGAGGGCGGGAAGGGGCAGTCTGGACCAGACCAACTTAACAGGAGATTACACAGAGCAAAACCATTTTAACAAACACAAAGAACAGACTTATAACATCAGAAAACAAGAAACCACAACATAGATTAATAGGCCTTGTGGTCTCTGAAGATAATATTCCTGCTATGCATGGCTCTGCAAACACATTAAGGCAACTGATTCATTGTTAAAAAAATTATAGCCATAAATTGTGACATTAGCCTGAGCACAAGTGACTTAGTAGCAGCATTCTTTCTTCATTTCATACAGATATTTCAGTAACAGCCACCTAGAAAGTAACTTTTCTACTTTTGGCTGGCATGTCTGAATACCACCACCAGTGGGCAATAATGGTCCTTTTATTCTCATTTTGGAAGCTAACTGTGACCATGAGAGAAAGAGAAGAAATAAGGATTGTGATCACGTCTGAGAGCTAGTCCTGATCTAGTAATTCCTGACTAAAACTGGTCTGTTTATTTTCTTTGTACTGCCTTCATAGAGCACAAACCACCCTCTCTCCAGCCTATATAATGTTAAGTACAATCAATTCTTTATAAACTCCTCTTTCCTCTCTTCCTCTTTTTCCCATCTGAACTTAACTTTAAGAGCATTTTCATTGCTGCAGCAGAAGCATTTTGAAGTGCTGAATGCGTGACAAATCTTGTAGCCAATGCCGTGGGCATTCCAACAAGATAATAGCAGCTAGGGAGGACGAGAAGAGAGAGACAGAAGGAGAGGGGAAAATTTCATAGAGAAATTAGTTTGGGGACATGTAACTCTTCGGCAACCTTCAATCTGCTCCATGACTTTGCTGAATGTCAGGACTGTAGATGTCACTCAGCCTTTCAACCAGGCTGCTTAGGGGACCATATGTGCTACTTCATGAACTGTCCTACTAACTTTGAGGGTTTGCTCCCTTCCTTGGACCCCAGCTAAAGGTTCTCATCCCACCTAAAGAGTATGTAAGTCTTTATGATGAAATCATATTTTCTTGTTCCTCTTTATTGAGCTCTACTCACAGCCCACCTTAAATAAGGTCTCTTAATAGCAGCAGAAATACATTGACAGGCACAAAGCCCAATGAGCTCTGTGCAAACAAAGTAAGAAATGCTTTTAACTTGCAGAACAGGTAGTGACAATGATAAAGCTGTTATATGAGTATGATCCTTATTGCCACTACCAGCAGTTTCCAGCAGAAGTGGTATGGAAAGAGAGAAGTGCTGAGTAACCAACAATTTTTTTTACATCCTCTGCAGGACAGGAGTACTGCTGAGGGTAGCATGGCTAGGTACCAAGTTAACTGTCATTTGTTTAGTTATTTTAGTTACTCTTCCATAGGCATGCATTTTAGTTGTTTTTTTTTTTTTTAACATCTCATAATATTTCCATTGGGGACCTTATGGTAGTAGCATCCTGTGTGGGATTGAAGTGTTTGAGAGAATTAAGAATAACACAATAACAGGAATTAACATAAAAAGGTTGTTTTGTTGATATTTTTCTCCCTGCTTAATGAGATAAGATCAAACAAGCTCAGCAATGGAATGTAGATCCCAGAATATTTACTTTGGGTCTCTAACCCTATAGGATCCCGACTTTGTTAAGTACCTTCCCCTTTATTCTCACATCACCCTGACCACCTTTCTTCTGTCAGTACTCAGTACTTGTGCTGGAAGGTAAAAAGGAATGTCCTCAGGGGAAGCAGTGACCAGGACGGTGTTAAATTTATGGCTTCAGCTGCTGGCTGCAAGTCAAGGTCCTCTCCTAGGGTCTGGGAGAGTGTCCTATTCTGCCCACATAAAGTTCTGAGCCAACTGGGTAAGAGCCAAGTGAGCAATACTGGATTTTTCACTCTCATTTGAAGCTCAGATTCACTAAAATGTTCCTTGAGAGGAATGGGGGGAAATAAATTTTCCAGGAAACCACTGATATAGGACTTAATTAAGAGAGCTGTATCGCCCTCTACTGGTCTTACAGGGTCCCTAATTAGAGTGAATATTGGAGTCTCAGAGGTTGTATTTCAGCTTCTGTCTTCTTGGGGCTGAACATCTAAACTTGGGAACCGGGAAAATGTGACAGGATGCATTTGAACCTAAAAGGAGTCCAGATACAATCTCTACTAATGTATAGCTTATATCTCCAGTAGTGCAAATAAAGCAACAATAGAGAAGAATAGAAAATGAAATATGAAAAGGAATTTTCTCTGTGTTCCATTTAACATGTGGTGAACCAGGGAAAGATAAACAAAACAAAAAAACAAAACAAAAAAAACACACACAAAACAAACTCTCAACAAACCACGTAAACAACCCAAAAGCCAAAACAAAAAACAGCAACAAAAAAAACACAACTGAAAAAAAAAAAGAGAAATGCTGTTTGTTCTGGTTTTTAATTTTTTTTTTTTCAAACAAGTAAACACCACTAATTCACAAAACTAGATGAGGCATCTTGCTTCAGTGGTTCTCTTAGCACATGGTCAGATGCATAATGCTTTAATTTATCAATGGACAATTCTTATTTAACAGGAATATATTTATAGTTTCCTGTTTACTAGTAAAGTTCTCTTTTGATCAATATTAAAATTGTTCTAATAAAATAACAGCTATAATATGGAAGGTTTCTAAGAAGATAAGGAAGAAAAGGAAGGGGATGTCAAGGAAGATTTTGCAATCAGTTACTCAGAGTAGTTGTGTGCGTATTTGTATGTGTGGTTTGTCAATGAAAATCTTTGCAGGAGCAAAATATAGAAACAGTTGTCTTGTATTAGTCATCGCATCAGTCCCAGTGTCCATCAGAATAGAAGGTGGGAAAACACTGAAAAAATTGATTTCAGAATATTAATTCAAAATCTCTGAGATGTTCCTTCCGTCTAAGAAAACAGATGTGAATAACCTACATACAAATATTCACTCAGACATGCATTCACACAGGGAGATGCTGCAAAGACATTTTGAAATCTGCATATAGGTTAAATAATTGTCTGATGGGGAAAAGAAACACATGATTTAGGAGATTAATTATATAGTGTGAATATTAATCACAAGCTCCTACTATTCACACAATAACCCTAGCTCATCTTCTGTCTAAGATATCCTTTCACTTAGCATTTGTCAAACAATAAGCAAATTGTCATTAAATGAAGATAGCAAGGAAAAAGGATAATAAATATTCTGTCTTACAGGATACAGTTTCCTTCGAGACAGTGTGAATCAGTGGAAGCTGCTGAGGTTGGGCACACACGCTGTGCAGAGTGTGTTTTCTGCTGATCAGCATCCTGCCTGCCTGAGTGAGAGGGGCACGGGTACTGTAATGATCTGAGATCTTTCTGGGAACATAGCTCTAACATCAGTAACAAGGGCAAGCTGCTGGTGATCGACTGCAAACAAGAATATAGATAATTCAAAGTTCAGTCTAGTTGTTTCCATAATTCACCCTCTCTTTTTTGTCAGTGGGGAAATGTAGGGATGTGTTAATTTATATGCACAGCAGTAAGATCGACTAACTATTCAGCCTCAAGCTGTATTCAATACCTACAAATACAAAATGCAATAAAATAGCATTTTGTGTATATAGGAGGGAAATGGGAAATAACCAGAAGCTTGCTTTTAGGCTGACAAAGTGAAGAGACCTTTTATGTCAAGTAGCAAGGTAAAGAATGAGATGCAGTGAAGGAGGGCTGCTCCTTACTCTTTGTGGTACTTAGGCTTTGTCTGAGAATCAGAGAGCGTAAATAGTGAAACAGAGCAGTAAGTACCCACTGTGGAAAGTTCTTGACTGGAAACAGGGAGCTGTGTAGCTGGTAGAAGATTCCAGCTCATATAATTACTCATCAACCAATGTGTGTGGTAGGCCTATAAACCTCCTTACCAGACTTCTATACTTCACTATGCAATATGCAGAAAGACATACATACAGAACTTCAGTTTAAGCAGAACAAAAATTTAGATATAGACCATTGTTTTTTATAAGATAACCAGAAGCCTTAAATTAAGAAGTTGAGGATGTAATGTGCTGAGAAGAAGTCATTACACTTACAATACCTGGAGAATATAGAGACAGATTAAATTTTTCAGAGATTGTCACAAATGGAATTTGCCTCCAATTGCCTCCTACGATTTTTTTCGTTGTTGTTGTTGTTTGTTTGTTTGTTTTATTCCTAGGGGACTACTCTTCTATATTAATTTTCCCAGGAAAATAAACCAAGTGCCAAAAGTTTCATAATTAAAAAAATGGATATTCTGACATGAAATGTAAATTAGAAAAACAGTGTACTACAAAAAAAGGAAATGCTTTGTAGGCACTTGGGGATTGGAAAGAAGACATGACATGGATTCTCACTGTGAGATGATGTACAATTTACCTTTAAAGCACAAGTCAAAAGGGCCTGGGCTGGGATTCAGCACCCAGTCTCAAACACAAGGACATGGTGCATGTCCTGTCATGAGAATTCTGTTTGTCAGAAGAATAATTTACCTAGCCTTGTATACTCAGTAGGAGCTGCATAGGGTTAATCCAGGCTGTATTGGTGTCTCCTTGTCTTTGGTGACTGACTCAGGACTGCAGGGGAGTTGCCTTCATAGGACTGGGAATTTTACTTCAGAAACTTGATTGGAGATTATCTTCCATGAATTTGTTTTGAATGTCATGAATAAGGCTATTTTATTATTTTCTTTAACAATATGACTGTAAATGCAATATTATGTGCCTTTCAAACCCACTGACCAAAGTCAATCCTTCCTCCTGTCCCCAGCTCTATGTGAGAGAATTCAACCACACCTTTCCTGCCTCAGTGGAGTACCCTTGACATAAAATTTACAGATGTAAGGAGGGATAAATGCTCTCCATGGCTGCTATTACAGCTAAGCTCTTGTGCTGCTGGGAGTATTAAGCTCACAGAGAGTTGAGAATGCTTCTGTAGCCTATTGGTCGTATTATCTAGTCTGAAAAGCTGGAGAACCTGGATACAAGGAAAAGTAGAAATTGTATTAACGCATTTTATTTTGAACAGCAACTAAATGAAAATTATAAATAATGCTTAAGGCCCTTTTCTTACTTAGAAACAGAAATAAGCATGCTAACAGTAACTGCTCTCTCTGCATTGCAGTCAAAAGATGCAGTTTGCAAGTACACCCTGCTGACCTGTGCAATCCGCCTGCCCACAGGAAGATTGCTACCACTGTGACAGTCACGGTGTACGTGACAGGAGATTTTCCCCATGAACAAAAGCCTGCTCCCTTTCATAAAAAAACCCAGCACCAAACTACAGGTAGCAGCACTCCTGAGTTCAGAAGCCCTACAGGTTGCAATCACTCCTTCAGCTGATGATGCCAGAGCTCAAGCAACATCAAAAGGCAAAGTCACTACATGAAACTGCTGAATCTTGCACTTAGACTTTTTATTTTTGTGGGGGTAAATGATGCCATACTGAATATGAATATATGGTTAAGACAGAAGAGTAATAACTTTAATAATCTTTATCTCTACATCTATAAGCCATCTTGGAAGGATCTAAAGTCAATGAAGATCCAAAAGCCTATTCTAAATTACTTTCTACAGCCCAGCATGAAAACAAGGAAGTACCATATCCACTTATTTCTTTGCATGGTTGCATATCTCACCCTAAAGTGCTGAGCTCACTTGTATCTTCACGTCTATGTTTGTGCATGACATTTGCTGTGGAAATACAAGAATAGCTTTGCTCAGCTCAGATGAAGCATCCATTGCTGTACTTTTCCAAAGTGGTAGACCTCAACCAGTTTTAATTCAGATCAAATTTACAATGGATTTACTCTTTTTCAGAGTGTGTGGCTCCTGTGTTGCACTTTGTAGTTTAGGATAGATGAAGAGCACTGACAAATGAAGAGTGTCTACATTTATATCAGTTTTATGCATTGTTCACTCCAACTTTTCTTCCATTTCTAAAATATTATTACCACTTTTGTTCCCACAGATTTTCTATTTTTCAGTTTCAGTGGGTGTTACACAGGAGCTCATCTGGGAATGTAAAGAAGCTCCACACTGTGAAATGTATTTGTGATTTGGTAGATCAGGGTCACTGTGTGGGTGCCAAGGCTGAAGTAACCATTTGTCGTTTCAGGTAAATTCTACACTTTCCAAGCACGCAAACTCAGTCCTCCTGGTCTTGCTAAGAAAAGAAGAAATTATTTTTCCTTTTTTTCCATGTGATTTGACTTCTCCTGGACTGACATTATTGCAGCATATTAACCTTTGACTTTAAGAATAACGTAGTTTTTTATAAGGAAATGAGTGATTGCCACGAAAAGCATTTTGTGGTTTGTATTTGTCCATGGAAATGAAAAAAGTGACTGAGTTTCACCTGTCTAGCTGTAATGTCTGAAGACTATTGAGTGAGGTGGACATACAGCACCACAAATCGCTGCAAGACTGTTGAAATTTGAACGCAGGAATTGGATAGAAGGATAAAACAATCTGCAAGGATGAACAGGAAATCTAAGGATGACAGAAGTAGAAGTCAGAAGAAAGAGAGAAATTGGAGAGAAATGTTATCCAGGGCATGACCCTGCTTTACTTTAGTGATATAAAAGTGGTGACATTTAGGAGGTATTTTGGTTCTTACTGGCTACAGTTTTGGAAACATTATATAAAGTACAGTGGTATGGCTGTGGTCGTGTTTTGTGGTAGAAGAAACTGGGCATGTCAGGAGAAAATAACTGAATGCAGGAAGGTTTCTTTACTTTGTGACCTGGGTAACTGGATCTTCTCTGCCATCCTCTCTGAGACTGTAAGAGACCTGTCTATCATACTGTTATAGTCATACATCTTTAACTAACCTGCAAGCATAATAATTAAGTAATTAATTAAGCAGTAAGTAAACAACTCTTGTTCATGTAGTCATATAAAACCAGGATTACTGAGCAAAAGCATTTAACAATCTGCATAAAATGTGGGGACATGCACAATATTCTTCATAGGACACAAATCGGTGGGAGAGGAATTCACACTAAGGTGCCCTTTGTTTTCCTAATGATTACTCATATGTAATGCTTTCTCTCTGTTTATATGATTGCTGTTTGTTGGAAACAACATCAAAAGACATCTATTTTAAGACTACAGCATTCTCTTCTCTGTCTAATACAAGAAAAATAATGTGTACTAGGACTATGTATTACTGCGATGCACATTGAAAAATCATGTAACAATTCTGAATGCAGCAGCTTCGTAGTAGCATGACCCCACTGAGATCAGTGCAGTGGTGAATTAGTGTGGTAGTGTGCTCAGCTCTGCTCCTTTCTGCTTAAGCTGTAGCAGCCAGTGGTGGACATGATGGCTGCAGCTGGTTTAAGTTGAACTCAGGGAAGATACATGAAACCAGGCAACAGATAAGAGCTTTTAATATTGTTCAACAGATGAGGGCTTGTTGAGAATTACTCTCAGGGTTACTCTATGACGGTGAGAGATTCCTTGCCACAACAGATTCTTGGTAAATGATCACCAGCATGCTAAACTTTGACATCTTACTTAAGTGTTATAAAGGGCTGACTGTAGGCACATAGTCCTTTAAACATGAACAATTGACCAAGTCTGGGACTAAGCCTGGATCCAGCTGCACCTAAACTCCCTTCCCAGGAATTTAGAGTCCAAGAGAGTCCTTTCTGAATCTCATGGCTCAAGGGGAGGGTGTCCCTAATAGTTGTATCTGACCTTCCCCTCTATGCAGTAAATAATCAGTGCACCATGCCATCAAATATTCTTAAGCCACTGTGGCTTTTGCTATCAAATCACTATTTATATCAATAAATATATTGGTGCTTCTCTTTAGCAAGTGAAGTGCATCACTCCATCCTCAACAATCAAGCAGCAGTAGTAAACTACAATAACACTAAATTGGTTTTGGCTCTGGAATACAAAAGTGCCTTATAAGCTTCAAGTCAAGAGACATACTCTGCTAACAAAAAAGTTAGGATGGACTCAGGGGCTGAGATATCATGTCTGATTTATAATAGAAGACTTCCCCACACACAGCTATATTCAATCCTTCTCTCCCTGGAACCCATAGAAAGTAAGTTAAAAGCATGATCTGACACACAGCTGGAACCAAGCAGCAAGTCATAATATTCCTGTATTTCTGAGGACTGCAATCTGACTGTTAGTAGCTTGCTGGGCATGGGTATAACAGAGGCATGCAGGTAATCTCATGTGTGAAATATATCAGTTAATTTTTGCTTAACACAAAGAGACAAAAAGGAGTAATTTGGCTTTTTTCTTCTTTTCTTACCACCAGTGATGGCAATAAGTTACGGTTTCCAATGAAAAGCAAGGGTTAGTGACTGCAGAGTTGCTGTACTAATTTGGCAGCAAAAGGTATGACAGAGAAATTTTATTTATATGCCTGGAGTGTATTGTTGCCAATAATCTGCCTAGTATTCTTGCACCTTGGGCATCTTCCACATTATTAGAAAAGTGCTTTTCTGCCAGCCCTCCTTACAGTCACTTCATCGCCATGCTCAGCCATTTCCTAATGCTGTTTGATTTCATCTGTGTGAATTTAAGCTCTGTTGTCACACTTAGCTTTGCAAATCTTTTTTTGATGGCAAGAAAATTCTGCAGCATGAAACTATTTATAGTAAAAGAGGGTTTTAGCTTTTGTAATTTTTTTATGAACAGATCTTTTATCTTTAACACAAACCAATGCCTCATGCTAACACTCACAATTTATCTTATCAAACTAAAGATATCCAGCAAGGTCTTTGTGTCAGAAGCACCAAAAGCACACACTTTTATATAGTAATGCTTTCACAAACTGAATCTTCACCTTGTTTTTGAAGAGCATTCTCATTATTCTTTACTCTGAAAAATGGAAATATTTTAAAATATGCTTTGTACATTTTTTGCTAGGAGGTATGACAGCACACTTTGACATTTCCAATTTCTTTCTTTAGCCTTAGTTTTATTACTTGGTGGAGTCTAGAAACTCCTGTTTTCTATTCTTACCAAACTGTTCTTATGACCAAATTGTCACTTAGATATTCCTTCAGAATGTGAATAACTGTGTAACTTGCATCCTTCACGCCTGAATCTTCCCAAACCATTTTGCTAATGCAACATGTCCTCTTCTGAGCAAAAGTTTAATTAAAGTTGTTTCTGTTTTCAGGATAAAGCCTCCTGCAAGAGCTGTAGAAGAGGCAGTATTAAAAAAAAAAAATAAAATTAAACCCAAATTTTACATGCTGTTGTTATGATTTCCTATATCTCTGTCATAAAATTTTCATGAAGTGCTTTTTTATTTTTAGCCCTCTGCATGCAACAGAAGAAATATGATCAAAAAGTCTGACTCACTAAACACAGCTTTATGTCATAGTCAGGAAAGTTTTGAAAGACAGAGAAATTGTTCCTGCTTATAAGAACAGGTCAAAAAAAGCATCCTTTGTAACTTTGAAAATCCCTCTACCATGTTTCATCTTTGCTCTCACTACTAACTGTCATGGTTTCCAGTTCTTTAGACAGCAAGGGTGAGCTAGGATGGTGAACTGACCTTTGCAGCAAGACGATCTTCTACAGATTTAAAATTGTCTCTCAGTTGTCTGTTCCCATTTACTAATATATTTAATAGTAATTGGGTGGAGTCAGTTCTACTCAGGTCTGCTGAAGGCTCCGAGAAATTATTGATGTTGGTAGTGGTCATTTTGGTTTGTTAAACATATGGAGGAAATGCCATTTTGCTATTGTGTGGCCTCAGTGAGTCCAGGTGAGAGGGTAATTCACATCTCTATGGAGTACCTAGATTTTTCTCTTTTTATTCCCTGGATCTGAGAAGGGATGGTGTGAAGTTGAAGCCTCAGCACCTGATGTACTGTGCCTGCAGGGAGGTATGGTGACCCCCATGCTCTCCAGGGCCCACAGGGCAGAAACATGTGCCATATCCACAGTGACACTGTGTGTCAAACTGGACACTGAACTCACACGGATCCTGTGTGAGCAGTAGTATCTCTGCTCAGCAGCATTTATCAGGACCTGTACTCTACCAAGATGTTGAGCCTGAGAAACAGACCTGGCTCAAGGAAGTTCAAGGCAATTGCTGCTGGGGTTCAGCTACACAAGGTGCTGCTGTTGGTTGAGTAACAAAGTCTAAGGAATGCTTTGTTTTTTGCCAAGACTTGCTCTGCTCCCATGGCTGCCTTCTTCTCCCCCTGGTATTTATGTACTGGTGTTATTCACACAACCTTTGCTTTCTGCTTCTGAGTTCATTTCAGTGAATGAGAATTCTCATATCTCAAATTTGCCACAAGCTTTATTCTTCTATTTCTTGTCCTCATAAGTTCATTTGGGTACCTTGGGTTCTCATTTGAGGCATTTGATTTTTACATCTTTTCTTTTATTTGTGACTAACTCTTTCTTCTGTGTGCTTTGTAAGGTCAGAGGGCCTAAAATGTTCTTTCTCTTATCAGCATCCCCTCTGAAAGAGTTCTTGTGTCTATAATGCTGGACTTCTTTCCTTTTCCATTCTCCCACCTCTTCTCAAGTTAACTGGCCTCGGTGCTTCATAGTATGTACCTGGATTGATTCAAAATACTTCCAAATATCTACATGCCTGAGCTTACTATGTAAGACCAGGTGATATGCACATACGGGAATGATAATTCACTATCCCTACATCTATGCATAAAAATGTTTGCTACAGACATTTTCTCTGAGGTTCCAGCCAGCCTTGGCCTAAAAAAAATCCTGAAATGCTACTGTGTGAGTATCAGAATGCCATCACCTCCTTGGACCTTGCTGGTAGGGTAATTTTGGGATGAATTTGCTCCTTACGCAATATGGCTTAATTTCTGATGATATAAGTAACATGGATTCCATACAAGTAATGATATAAATAAGGTACTTTAATTGCCAAACTGTATCTTGGAATTTCATTTTGTGGAGTAACTCCACTATGTTATGCTAAACAAACCTGACACATTTTTGTTTTTCAACGTTAACTATGTGAGATACACTTTAATTTTTTATGCTTTCTTGATGTAGCATTTCTGAATTTAAGATATGGAAAGTGACCCTAAGGAAGGTCTTGAGGCCTTCAGCAAACTCAAGGACTGTGATCATGTCCCTCTGTTTGCAGTGTACGTTTGGAACTGCAGCTGGGTTTGTAGTATATTCTTATCTCAGTTTGTTATTACATTTTTGGGTATGTAAACTATTGTAATCTGAATTTAGAGGCTTATGATAAGTAAAACATTGAAATTTTTTATGCACCTGACTTTTTTCTACATATTAATGCTGAAATTTGGGCACTTTACCTTGTGGGAATAATAAGTGGCAACTTTAGGAATAACTGTATCTAATTACGTTGAGTCAGGATTTTGAGCAACTAAATACACTGACGTGGCTCCCCTTGGCCACTCACGCTCTGGCCCACCCGGCTAGCTCCCTGGGTGAGACCACGTCAAGAGTGGGCTGTCCCCCGAATCCTGAGAATTGGGAGTACAGCTAGGGCTAATGCCCTCCAAATAGGCAGCAGCACATCCAGAGAGAGGCGAAGGATGAGAGGGAATCCTTTTGTAGATCCAGGGGAAGGTTATTAGGGATCGGGAACAGGACTCACCACGACGTGGGGGAATGATACGACAAACGGCACCGAGAACAGGGTGACAGCAACTTAAATAGGGGACCTCCCTCGTGGGAGGGTACATCCAGTTGACCAATCATTACAACGCAGGGGTGTGACACAAGGCGGGATATAACAATTCAACAGCCAGTAAGGGGAAACATAGGCAGGGACTGTTCAACACTGACAAATAAACAACTGAGGAGGGGACAACTGACATAGAACCTGCTGGAACTTTGGGAGGGGCCAGGGAGGATTGACAATGGTAGGGGAGTGGATAAGGGTGACGGACGGGGAACAATCTGGAAAGCTGGGAGGGGATAGGACTGATTGATAGGGGAAAGGCGGGGAGTAGGGCAACCACAACTGGAACAAATAGGGGGTTTCGACAAAGGGATAAACCATTTAACATAGGGAAGAACAAAGGTAAAATAACACAACGCAACAATACACTACACTCTAAGTTCCTAAAACTGTATTTATTTCTTCAGTAGTTGTAAATTATAGTTTTGCTTAAAGGCTTGCCTTCACCAAGAGTCTGAAATCTAAATAGTCACCAACATATATAAATAAACACTATTTATATATATTAGCATGATGATTCTGGACTGATATGCTTCTCTAGCTCCATAAAGTGTACAAACTTCTGTTTCCTCACAGGATATGGTGTATCTGAACATATGTTAAGGGATGGCAAGCCAATGTTGTAAAACACTATGGGTGACATGACTGTGGACTGTACTGCTGCGTGTGAGAACTGGTTCTCAGATTACAGAGATAAAGGAGAACAAGATGACATTTATCTCGGCTTGAAAAACCTTTTGAGAAAGTCCATCACAGAAGATTGAAAAGGAATGCTAGTACACAGCCAGATAAAAAATAGTCACAATTTATATAGTGGGGTTAGTTAATTAAAAAAAAAAAAAAAACAAAAACACTGAATAAGAATAAAAGGGCATTAGGAAGACTGAAATGTTTCAAGAATTCTGTGAAGGAACAAATTTGCCGAGGACAGAGAATAATTTAATGTTATACATAGTTAAAGAAGGTGCTCAAATGGACCTCTCAGATAATAGAATGTGTCCTTTTTGTATGTTTCTTTGTTTATCATCTTGTTTATCCCTTTATTTCCCTACTGAATATTAAATTAAATAAGAAAATGGGCAAATAGCAGAAAAATGGGCAAATAGCAGAAAGTATGTGTTTCAGTGGAAGTGTAGTTTTGCTGCTTGATCTTTAAAAACATATCATTAGCTGATTCTGTTTAGAAAAGGTATCAAAAAAATCAGTGTGTTTGTTTTTGATGGGATGATACTAATCTACTCACTAAATACTGTGAAGAAATACTCTGGATTCAGACTCAGACTTCTTTGTTTCCTTAGAGGAAAATTCTATATAGTGTTTTTATGGGGAGCTCACACACACTCTTCACATCAATGATTTTGGGATATAGAAGAGTTGAGTTGTGAAAACAGAAAATCTGTTCAAGTTTTCTCCTGAAGTGAGAAATATTATGGTGTTAAAGTGGGCTGAGCCAATCTTTGGTTCTACTAAAGTTAAGCAAGAATTATGGCTTTGCCTTCAATAGTACCAGGCTTTAGCTTTGTGTGTTTATAGATCAGAAATTCTTTAAACAAACAGTGCATCATATTTACACAGTTTGCTAATCCACTTCTCTGAACCAAAACACAATTCCACTTTCCTTTTATGTTTGTTCCTTTCTCAAGCAGGAGCAGCATCACAGAAGTCAGCAAACAATGTCATTCTTTTCACAGTAAACATGTTCTATTTTCAGAGAGAATGACTACAAAAACATCAGCCTTGCTCTTTATCTCTGACCATGCCAGAACAAAGTTTGAGAGCATCTGAATAAGCAAAAGCTTACATCCATTTTATTTTTTTTTCCTATTCACTAATTGTATTGGATAAAAAATGAGATTGTTCCATTTAATTTTTTTTTTATAATTTCAAGTTATAGAAAACTTGTGTGTATTCATCTTTGCATGTAAAATAGTCCGTATCATAATACCAGAGTAATTCAATTTTTGCCACTTTTTTGGTTATTTACTAAATATTTTTGTTTTTTTCCTGAGACAGAATAAACTAGAGCTACAATAAACCCCTTATTAGTTGAAGAAAATTTAGGGTTTTGGAAAAAAAAAAGGAATTTTGTTCTGGAGCAGAAATAAAAATTATGAATATTTTTTGGTATGCTCTTTACCTATTTTTAAATAGCTCTGCCTTGTTTAATCACAAAAGGAAGATTCCCATGAGAGTCCTTTAGTACTCACCTTCTTCTCTGCAGTCTCTCACTGCCATTAGTATGGCATTGAATATAGTACATTAAGAATATTTTTTGTTGCTTGCATAATTTTTATTCTAGTGAGCCTTTATCCATTTATTGGCATTAGTTAATTGAATTTTGCATATATCACAAGTCAAGCCTGTGACTAAGTGATTTTAAGATACTGAACACAGTGACATTAACTGCATTAGTTTTATTTGATTGGGTAATGCAAATATTTGGGAATTAATCTGTAGTTCCTTTTTCCAAAGGCCATGTTTAGTTTTCGATAATCATATCCAGGAGAACCTTGTTTAATTTCCTGTCTACAATTAAGACAAAATTTTGACTGTCATTATTCTGTGCATTTTTAGTTTCACATTTTTTCTAGAAACACGGAATTATACATTTAATCTTTTCTTTTCTTTTCTTTTCTTTTCTTTTCTTTTCTTTTCTTTTCTTTTCTTTTCTTTTCTTTTCTTTTCTTTTCTTTTCTTTTCTTTTCTTTTCTTTTCTTTCTCTTTTTTTTCTTTCCTTTCCTTTTCTTTTCTTTGCTTTTCTTTCCTTTTCTTTCCTTTTCTTTTCTTTCCAGCAATATCTAGGCTATCCAGTTACCAGTGCTTATTTACAACTTGATCTTGGTTTCTTGGAAATCTTAATGTAAATCAGAATTAAACATAAGATTCTACTTGTAAGGTTATTTCCTTTCTAGGTTATGCCATATTCAACCATTGACCTGGAAGACCTTTCTGAAGAAATTGTGAATTTTCCACCTTACCCATTTTCATTTTTTCCTGCAGTCCTATATAATCAGTGTAGAAGCCTGGGCAGCAAGGAGTTAATGCATTGCTATGCCTCAAATGCTGATGGCCTTTCAAGTGGACAATCTGGAACCAGATGTGTCTGAAAAGGGGGTTCTAAGAAGGAAGGGGAGGGCCTTTCCAGAGACAGTTTTCCTTGTCCAGGTCCGTGGTGACTGCACAGCATGCACTGCAAGTCCAGAAAGGGGACAAGGAGTGGGCAAGACCAATAGAGGGGGATTGAGGCCTCAAAACCTGAGACCAAGCAAAAGATTGAGACCTCAAAGGCCCTGGATCCCTTTGTAGAAAAGCCCAGAGGACTGGACTGTGCTTGCTAAATCACTCACATGAAGAGAGAGAAGCGCAGTCCCAGGGCTGGGAAAGATTACCTATAAGGAGGTGCCCACACAAAGCCCAGGTTGCACCCCCAGGACCCTGGGCACTCTGTCATCTAGATGGACCCTGGGTCATGGGCTGGTGATGCCTTTTCCTCTGCCATCTGATCTCCCTTTCTGTTTTCTCTTTCTCCCCTCTTACTTTTTATGCTTTTATTATTATGATAATTACTAGAAGATGGGTGCAAAATATATACCAACTTCCATGCCAAGTGTGTAGTTTGCTAACAAAACTTTGTGAGCTTTTCTTTTGACCCTTTTGGCTTTCAATGTTCTTTTTGACCATGGGCACCTAAAAATCTTGGGTCCTCCTTTCCTTCTAGGAGTGGGACACAACAATTATGTTTGTCACTGATTTTGCATAATGTAGGAATAACCTTTCATTAGAAATAATATTCCTGTAGAAACAATTTTGATAGTGAAGGGTGGATATTAATGAAGAGAGCAGTGATTGACATTGATGCAGGAGAGAACAACAAAATGAGAGAAACAGAATTGCAGTTATTAGTAATTTAAGTTCAATGATAATTAAAAATATTAGCAGAATTCCCAATGAACAGAGAGTATCTCTGCAATGTATGTGACTGAAATATTTAATATTATTTAAAAGCTGAAGTGCTGAGCATTAGTGATACCAAAACATGTATTATTCTTCCCTTTGTAATAATTTTTTGGAGCCCTTCTCCTCTGTAGAATCTAATTTAAATTAGAGGACTGACTTGAGCTATTGTGTCTCTGAGGCTCTCAGTGCTGTGTGAGCATCTGTCACAACACATTGACTCCACTTGGACTTGCAAATATTAGGGATTTTGCCCTTTGACTATTATTTGTTAAAAAGCCTTTTGAAACCTATCATCCTCTCAGTTTATAGCTTGCCCTTTTCAGAGGCTTTTGTTCTGCTTCACCTTGATTCAAACTCTATACTTCTTAGTGAAATAGAAATTCCAACCTAGATAATATAAAATGCTTATTTAATTCCGTATCCTTTCCTCACTAAGCAAATTAATATTTTGACATTGCATAAAAACAAAGCATTACATTTTCTTAAGGGAAATTATTAAAAAAAACTTCAAGTGCTCATAGGATCATAGAATCATGGAATGGTTCGGGTGAGAATGGGCATTTAAGATCCTCTAGTTCCAACACCACTGCCATTGGCAGAAACATCTTCCTCTAGATCAGGTTTCTCAGTGCTCCATCCAACCTGGTGTCACTAAACCCTTTGTTGTCCTCCACTCAAGTTACCCTCTGAACTGATAGGAGATGTATCAGCAAGTAGTTTTGGTCCTGACTAAAATGACTTTTAGGTTCAGTTGGCCTTTCTTTACTGAGTAAAAGAAATTCATCCATGCTTATTGTTTAAGTTGTTATAAATGCTCCTTCTGTGGGTTTTTCTTTTGTTTATTTTTACCAAATGACTTTTATGAAACCAAAATCAGTCAATGCACTTTTGCTGGCAAATAATTAAAATAACCTTTGTTATATATTCCCAATGTTATGAGTCATATATGAGAGATTCAGTCTCCAGTTAAAAACCACAGATAGTACCAACAACTAATGACATTATCTTTTCTTTTTATATTGACATTTTTTCTTAATTCCTCACTTCTCAGTGGGTAAAATCAGTCTATTTTAACAGAAAATTCTGCCTTCATTCAGAACAGATCATGTGGAGGGAGGAATTTTGGATAAGACTTGCAACACTCTTCTTGTGCCATTACTCCCCATGTGTTTCATTGCACATTAAGTTGCATTACTTGAATTTGCATAAATGCAGCTCAGTGCAATGGCCCTATAGTCACCCCTCAGGGCTACTTGTTTTCTGGTACTAGGTCAATCAGGCAACTTTTCCAGTGTATACAGAGCTGTCCCAATGTACTCACTTGAACAGAAAAACCAGAGAAGGCTCCTTTAGTTTGGGGAAAAATCAACACATAGTTTGAATTACCTAAGAAAATCACATTCAGAAAACATTCTGCTGTGCTGGGGAATTTTTGTTTCAGATAGTATTAGCCAAATATATTTCTAGGCATGCTTATATTTTTACCTGTCTACTTTCAAATCTCAATGACAAATTACATGACACGACTCAGAAGCAATGTAGTGAAAATTTAGATAAGATTTTGAGGTCTAGCTGTAGTGCTGTGTAAAGCAAATTAACCGAATTTAGTAATTTAAAGAAGTGTTTTGTTTCATATACACACAGATTTCTGCCCTGTGCCCCTTCATTCCACATCAATGCACTATTATGCACTTCTTTTACAGCCTTCACAGTGTGTCCTTTCACAGTCCTCTGGCTTCCAAGATAACCAGCAGTGCATCCCACAGTGCAGTACAAGAGAGATGGTAGAGTTGAAGACAAAAGTAGGATGCAGTTCATGCATTTATGTATTTGGATGGGAGGTAGAGCAACATTTTAGGATTATGTAACCTTAAAATGCTTAACCTAAGGTGAAATAAAGCACCTCCCTTGTTTCCAAAGCTGGCACAGATAAGCCTTCTCCTGCAGGACTACTGAGGCTTACTACTGCTAGACTAAAGACATCCTTTCAGTCAGGTTTAGCAAGCTGTTAGCAACCTGAAAACTTCACAACTGTCATTTTGTATAAACCATTTCCTTCTACAAAAAGAAATGCAAATGTTATTATATGAATTCCAGAAAATATTCAAAACCCTATCTGCTTACCCATGTCAAGATCTATATTGCAGAACAAAAAGGGGCTGTGCAAAACTGAGATACAATTGATGAATTTCTTATTGCAATAGACTGTCAGGCTCTTAATAGCAACAAATAAATAGAATTTTTATAAAAAGAGTTATAGTCCTTAAATGATAAAATCTTGCTCTAGAGTCCTGGGAATATAAAATTCAGCAGACCAGCAATTTCAGTGTTCAAACACATAAAGCACTTCTGATGAGATATGTTTAACTGACACCAAGAGGCTTATTTACTTCTCTGTTTGGGCTTCAGTTCCTCCATATGAAAGGGAGGAGAAATGGGATTTTATGCAGCATGTAATAACTGTCATACAGGAAACAGGCTGATTTTAATGACACATCTTTAATATTGCAGGTTGCCCAATTCCAGTTGAAACTGGAATTTGTGTCTATCAATGAACTTAGTTTTTATTAACTGTCTTACGGGTTCATTTTTGTAGACTGTAAGCAGCATGGCTGTTTTGCAAAGAGGTGGAAGCCTAGAGAACAACTTTATCAAGGGGTGAAAATTGCTAATCTCTGGGGTGGTAAATGAGCTAGTCTGGAGATTTTGTCTCCCTGGCTAGATTAATTAAATTATTTGGACAGATTAGGTATTCCTGTGCTGTATTTCACTTGCCTGAACAGATGGCAAGAGTAAAGTGCAATACTTTACTTGCTCTCCCTGATGATCTGCTTCTTTGTCCAGGCAGTAAATGTCTTAACTCTACAAGTAATGTTGATCCTGCCTCACAAAGGTATTGAAAGCCTGGATATTGCAAATGTTCTGAGCACCTGTGCTGAAGTCATAGTTGCTCTTAGATTTATTTAGGCTGAAGGAAAAGTTTAGACACTCCAAAGGGCAATTCAAGTCTTTGATGAGCTTAATTATTCTCTCACTGAGCTTATGTCTTTCTATGCATTGCACAATATGATCATGCTTAGGCCCCTTGGAGAGGTAACACCTTAAGAGACTTGTCCAGTTCACAGGACCCAGGCTTTCAAGGGATGCAAATGCAGACGTGAGATTTAGTTGGGAATATAGACAATACATTTAGTTCAAATGTAGACAATACATTTAGTTCAGATGTATTTTCAAGGAGGATGAAAAACTGCCTCACAGGCAGTGTCTGTCTGTATGTCTTTTATGCCTGATTATAATTTAAAATTTGACCTACTTGCTATAAAATATTAATTTGCTTACAGTTGTTTCTGGATAAAGGTGATTTATCTGTTCAGAGCTGCAAGAACATCTTCACGGGTACATTGGATTAATTACCTTCTTGATTATAGTATATATTTATAGATGGAAAGGCAGAGGATTTCAGAAAGGTCTAGTGATAAGGAAGTCATTGATTCTATTTCAGTTCATCAGAGGGCTCAAAAGTAATTTGTTTAAAACAAAGCTCATCAGATCTCTGCACATTCTGGTCCCTAGGAAGTTTCTCTTTGTCAGATCCAGGTTGTGCAAAGAAACTCTCTGTTGAATGGATTGGATTGCATCTGTCTCCATCTAATCTGTAAATTTAGGTGCACCTTTCTCTTCTCAAGAGAGGGGAATTTCACTTAGTCTGGTCACCTCCTTTCAGGAGGATCCATCTGCACCTATTGTAAGTCTGGAAAGAAGGCAGCAAACAAAATGAGAAAGAACATATAAATAATGTATTTTCCACCACATGGAGCTACGCAATCTTCTTTTAAGTAGCATTAACTTTTTCTCTAAAAGGAGGATGGAAGGAGTAAGAGTTTATGTTTAACGATATAAAACTAAACGATATTGAGAATATATCATATTCCACAGATCTTATTGGTGGAATCACTTTTATGGATGGGAAAGAATTTAAGCGTGACAAACTTGTAGAAAATTAATGAATTGAATTTAAAATCTGTTTGTGGAAAATTGTTTATTTTAAATGATATATCAGAATTATTTTAGTATAATCCATTAATTTTTTAATGATGTTTATATTTATCAAATTAAAGTTTTAAATGTTACTAAAGCTATATATTTTATTTTTTAAATTTGAAATTGGTATTTTTCACCATGAGGACCGTTGAGCAGCAGAATAGGTACTCCAGGAGTTTGAGTAGGCTCCTTCTATAGATGTTTTCAAGGCTAGAGTGGAGAAAGACCTCAGCAGCTGTTTCTGACCCTAGAGCTGGCTATGTTTTGATCAGAAGCTTGAATAAGAGACCTTATGAGGTTTCTGCCAGATTAAATTATCCTGGATGGACACAGAATTTTGGGGAGGATGGGCTGGGACTGAAAGGAGAAGGAGTCACCCTTTAAATGAGAAGTGTGGCTGTATTGAGCTTTGTCTTGGCACAGGTGATGAGTCAGCTGAGCCTGTGAGTCAGGATTACTCAGGCAGAGTAAGATCAGGGATGCTGTGGGTGTCTGCTGTAGACAACCTGGTGAGGAAGTTCTTCCTGAGGAACCTTTTCCCTGAAGAACAGGCAAAAAGCAGGACCTCCAGGCACGATTTTAGAAAAACAGATTTTGTGATGTTCCCGTATTTTCTTGGGAGGATCCCATGAGAGATAGCCCCGGAGAGAAGAGTCCAAAAGAGCTGATAGTCAACATCATCCAGTCCAAGCTCAAGAATGGTTTTTACTGATGAGCAGGAAGCCAAGTAAATTTATTATGAGACTTGCATAGATGAAGAAAGGATTAATGACAAAATTCAGACATAAAAATGAAGTGTAAAAGAGGTGGAAACAGGGACAGATGACCTGAAGGGAATAGAAAAGCACTGACTGAGGCCAAGATACCCAATGCCTTCCTTGACTTAGTCTTTACTTGTAAGATTGGTTTTCATGAATATGAGATCTCTGAGACAAGGGAGGAACTCTGAATCAAGGGAAGTCTGAATCATCCTCATGGAAAAGTATCTGACTGGGGAACATTTAAACACACTGGACAGACATAAGTCCGAGTGAGCTGACAGGATGCACCCCCAAGTGCTGAGGGAAACAACTGGCACTGAGACACCATTGTCATCTGTGAAAGGTCACTGTAACTTGGAGAGACTGCTGAGGACTAGAAGAAAGAAAATGTTGCCCCTACCTCAAGAAGGGAAAGAATACAGATTCAGGGAAATACAGACCTGGCAACCTCACCTCATCCTTGTGAATGTGGTGGAGCGAAACTTCCCGTAAATAATCTCCAGACCCATGAAGGAAGAAAAGGTTACTGGGGGCTTATCAAAGGGGATATCTTGCCTAATCAGCCTGATAGTTTTCTGTGATGAGACTGTCTTGGTGCATGAGAAGGGAATAGTGAATATTGTTATTGATATTTTTTATCTTGACTAGCAAGGGTTTTGACACCATCTTCAGTAACATCGTCATAGGCAAACTGAAAAAGTACAGGTTAGAGAAAGAGATGGTGAGGGTATTAAAAACTGAATTGCTGGCACCAAGGCTTTGTAATCAGCAGCAGTCAGACCACTTTCCTCCTCTCACAGGGATTAGCTTCAAGGCTGCCTGGAGCCTCTGAACAACAAGGTTATATAAAAAAAACCGAAAGAAACAAAGGTATTCTGACAAGGAGGAAGCAAGATCTTCCTTTTTCCTATGAAATGTAAACCTACTGCTTCATAATATTCAAGAAGCTTGAAAGGTCATGATCCTGATTTCTAACTAATTTGTTTACATCATTATGACAGCATGATAAACATACACAGTGGTGCATTTCTGAAAATAGATAGATGAATCCAACCAAATAAGAAAAACCTTTCTTGATGAAAGGTAGAGAATTTAAAAGGAACTTAGAAAATTCTATCAACATATTATTCTACTTTTAAATGTCCTATATGGTTTAACAGAGAATTTATCTCATTGGAAACAAAAGCTGATTTCCTTTTACAGAAAATATTGATGTTTATACATGTAACATTTCCTTAAAGAAAAAAAAAAACCCACACAAAAGAACCAAGTAAACAATTCAACAAATATTTCAGTTCTGAAAATGACCAAGGAAGATAAAATTTCTTTCTTTTATATCATCAAACGATGATAGTTCAGTTCAGGAAACTGTTACAACTCTTACCTTCTACAATTTCTATATTTCATGAATAATATTACTGGAGATAAATAGCCCAAATAAATTACCCAGAAAACCTACACAATAGCACTAACAGTAAGCCTTTCAGAATGTAATTGCATATTTCAAAAGAAAAAGAATCTGAACAAAAAAATAACTATATAATAGAAGCTCTGTCAATGTAGATAAAATCGATCTATAGTTAACATGAGTATTAGCAGAGCTCCCACCTGGCGTGTTAAATTTTTGTACATGTGAATCTACAGTGGTTTCACCCTTAATTAAAGTATGTATTGCAAAAGACTTGGCCTTTTTCTCATTTATTCCTTTTATCTTGTTCTGTGTCTTTTCTGCTGAAATATGGTGTTTATACAGCTATAGAAGTTTTGCCAGCAATATTTCTTAGATCTTCTAATAACCCCTTGAGCCTGAATATGCTTTTCTTTTACAATCTACCAAATCCTGAAATTTTAACATGTTTTGCCTTATTCAAAACGTTTTTCCTTTCTTCAAATGCCTCATAAAAATTTCCTATCAGAGCTCTAGAGGGTTGCTATTTTTCTGAAATGCTACAGGAAAAGTAGCTGATATATATACACCACAGAGTCCCCTTACAATCAGCAGCAGGAAACACAAGATCCCCAAAAGAAAGAGCAGAGAAAATAGCAACCTTGATTTAGAAAATGGAAAAAGGAAAAAAACCTACTATCAGACTGAACCTTCCTACTGAAAGCTTTTTATTTGTTTGTTTGGTTTTTTTCCATTTATATGTATCAGAGGGTAGTATCAAAGAAGAGGGATAGTATTTCATCAAAAAGATGTTCAAATTTTGACCTTAAACACTCACGATTCTGTTAGATTTACAAAGAGTGGTGTTTAACCATCAATCTGCTTCCCAGGGAGAGAGACTTGAAAACATCTTACTGGTCTTACCAGGCACTGGTATTACACTTCTATCATTTTCTTTCATATCTCTTCCTCAAAAACTGTTTACAAGTAGTTTAGCTTCTGATATCTGTGCTGTGGTTTTCTAGACTGTTAGTCATTAGGAAAAAAAATGTCACAAGTATCACATAACTTAGGCCAGATACCTTAAGTAAATCAGACAAGTAAAAGTGACAGGCAATTTCCCCTGAATACTTGTGTAAGGTTTCTAATTTGATTAGCTCAGGTGTAAAACTAAAGGAGATAAATTCCAGACCCTGGGAACCGCTGCTGAAGTTTTGTGCTTTCTTTCTTTTACAAACCTGTTTTCTCTATTCAGAGAATATTTTTACCCTGAATATTACCCTCAGCTACTGAATCTTCCCTGATTATGATGATTTATAATTACCTCTTAAGAAAGAATCAATTTTTAAGCCCAAAAAGCAGGTGCTGTCTGCCAGGCACCAATTAGATATTTGGTATCTCATTCAGCAGTTGGAAGTTTTGTAACATTCCACAGAACCAGATTATTGTCTGTTGAATGTCTTATTTAAAATAGTTTTAAATAGACATGTCAGTGACTGAACAGAAATTATAGGATTTATTTTCAGTCAGCTATTAATGTTTACATCTGATCTAATTACCCAAAATTTTCTTTAGAACCAATGAAAAAAAAACATACTGTGTAATTAATTTGATCTGATTTTGATGTGTGCCTTAGTGTGAGTAATTTTCTAACTATCTTTTTTCTCTTTTTTTTTTACCATAAAATGATCTCAGGTGACCAGCTCAGACACAGATGTCTCCACTGCATAACACCCTGTGGTACATTTTCATATAGAACAACAACTTATTGCTATTGCCTTCCACTGCTAGACCCCTTTGTGGTGACTGTGGTTGTCTGGCTCTTGCCTTCACTTGTAAGATCTTCAGAGCAATGTAAAACAGAGCAAAATGTATGACAGGTTATAGTGAGTGCCAATGTACAATACTGCATGATATGATAAATACCAACAATCGCAAAAAAATATAATAAAAGTATTACTATAGGTAGAACAGAAAAAGATCAGTAATTTGGAGTATTTTTTGAAAACTGAAACACTTACTCAAGTATGAAATCCACTTATAATAAAAAAGAAGGGATTACTACCAAAAGTAATCAACTTATGCATTAGTGTCATCATACACACTTAAGTTACAATCCATCATATTCTGATTAGTAGTTTTCCTAAATGCTAATAAATTACAACTACAGAATTCTTAATCTAACAGCATGGAGTCCTGCAGTTTCTGAAGAGTGAAATTTCATTTGCTGTAGTGAAAGGGTTATAACATCTCTCTAATTGTAAGGTAGCTATGTTTTCATGCAATTAACTTCAGTGTCTTTCTCCACTCCTAGAATTACCAAGTAGATCTCTTTACAAAGAGGATAAACTGATGCATCCAATCCTTGATAAAAAATGTGTACACTTTTATTAACATAAAACCTGGTCATTCTATGGAAAAAGAAAAGCCAGAGTGACTTTTTCATTATGATTTTAGTCTGTTGTCTAAATTTTACAGTGAAAAAGAAAGCTGTGAAAGTGAAGCTCGACAAAAACTCATTTATCCTGGTGTTTTAGAGATCCAGCCTAATGCTTTTAAAAAGAGTAAATTACATAAGTGGTAGGTTCCAGTTATTTTCACGTACAGGCTGACAAAGAGGAAGAAAAGATGCAGGATGGAACAGCAGATTTTGAAAATGTAGAAACATTTCCAGAGCTGGTATGGAAGGTATAGCTTGCAGGACAAAATTATCCAGGTGAATTTATTACATATTGCACTGCTGATTGTAACTACATGGTCGAGGGGGTAATGGCCTCCTGTTTAATAAACCCATCAAAAAGACCCAGAACCCCAAGGCCAATGAGAAAGGAAAAAAATTATTGTTTGACACCTAAGACTACGTCTTAGATCTGCTGACAGTCAGAAAAAAAGAGAACACTTGCCCACAAAAAAGGCAGTTATTTAGCTGCTTGACAGCAAAAGATAACAGGGAAGTATTTAATTCATGTTTAATATAATATCATATATATTCACAATAGTCAACATTCCTCAATTTAATCTTAGTAAATCAGATTAGAAAACATTAACTCATGTTTTCTTTGTTTTCATAAAAATGAAGATTAAATTAAACTCACCTTGCATTGTTTATTTGTTTGATTGCATTATTTGGCTTGATCTATGATGGCCTACCAACTAATTTCTAGTCATTTAACACAAATATTTAATTTTAATTTTTTTGTTAAAAGTGCAGAGATACACTGACAGGAAAAACCTCACAAGCTTTATGCAAGGCCTTTTTGTTTATCTGTTAGTAGCTATAGGTTCAATGCTGATAAATTCACACATATTAACTGTGGTCTGAGATTGGTAACAGACAATGTAGACAAAAATCAATATTAGTAGCCAAATGATACAGTCTTCATTCCCTAATTGAGAAATGTGCAATAAAAACTTTTATATCTTGTGTCAACACACTGAATCTTCTGTAGGTTATAAACAGGCACAGAAACCTCCAGGGAACTCTCATTGGACTTCTTTTACACGGGACTTCACCTTAAGATCCAGTATCACATCAAGTGACAGGAATCCTCCTTAATAGAGCAAACCATGACATATTGATGCACTTCTTTTTTGAATGCAATCTTATTTTTCAATATCCTTTTCCAAAAAGAGCTCCAAAATAGAAGAGACCATAGCATCCAGATTTTGAATTCCATAATGCCATTCAAAGTAATTGAATAATTCTTCCAAGAAATTCCCCCTTAGTGCACTCCAGAATTCTCATTTCTCTCTGTTGGAGCACCCCATATGTATCTTGTATTCTATCAATCATTGATTAAGAATCTTAAACCTTTTAATTTTACCATGTACCAGTGCTTTTTCAAGTAAGAAATTTTGTCCATGATGTTTGCATTAAACATCTAAATCAGATTATAGAGATTTCTGATTACTATGATCTATCTGGTCACATGTTCCCATTGATCACAGACTGAATCAAGACATCTACCCTCTCTGGCAGAAAAATGCCTACACTGTGGATGTCTAAATTTGTCAGATTAATCCCTCCCTTGAAGTCTGGCCTTGTGTCAATCTTAATGAATATTTTGAAGAAGAGTCTTTCATTAGTTTTTGTAATCTGATCAATATTGAAATATTCTGCAAAGCTATGATGACAAAATTCCTGATATATTTCAGGAATTCTTACCACCTCTGCCTCCATTTGGCAGGCCATTGAGGAGCTCAGGCTCCCAGTAAATCTCTTGGAAAAATAACAGAAGGGGAGGATGTTAGGAGCCTTGAAATACCCAATTGATTAAGAAATAATGATATCATTATCCTGATGTAGATATCCTGAACATGTGAAAACTTACACACTGATTTTGATGCATATATTTAGTTTCATATTTAGCAACTCTATATGTGTATTGGTCATCCTCAGCTTTTTCAGTAAAAGGAGAAGAGCAGATCCTTTTCATTACAGCATATGATCATAGAGCTGTGGAAGAGTTTGGATTGGAAGGAACATTTAAATGTTGTCTAGTTCAACCCCAACCCCACAATGAACAGGGTCATCTTCAACTCAGTCAGGCTAGTCAGAGCCCTGTCCAACCTGACTTTGAATGATTCCAGGAATGGGACACCCACTTTCTCTGTGGGCAGTGGGCAAGATGAAATCTGACCCAGTGTTTCATCACCCTCCTAGTAAATATTTCAGTTTAAAACCATTACTCTTTGTCTTATCACGGCAGACCCTACTTAGATGTTTGTTTCTTTTTTTTCTATAAGCCCCCTGTAAGTACTGAAATGCTGCAATTGTGTGTCCCAGATTTCTTCCCCAGGCTGAACAGCCCCATCTCTCAGCCTTTCCTCACAGGAGAGCTGCTCCATCCCTCTGATCATTTTTGTGGACCAATTCAAAAAGTTCTATGATTTTCCTGTGCTGAGGATCCAAAGCTGAAATCAGTACTCCAGATGGAATCTCATCAGAGCATCTTAGAGGGGTAACATGTTCCTGATGTATTTTGAGATAACACCTTGGGACGTCATTGCAATCTAAGAATCTCAAATTTAAATTTTTATAGAGCATCCCTAAGATCTAATCAAGGAACCTCCACAGAGGGTCACTGAAGGCCATATTTTATCACTAAACAAGTTAACCACAAGCTCGTATTTAGGCATCTACTTTTTATTTACTTTGTGATTGGGCAATGAGCTATGCTGCCAAATGAGCTTTTTGTGTGTGTGCCTTTGTCTTTTAAATTCTCACTTTGCTTGTTGAACTGGAACAAGAAAAAAACAATCACTTCCTGGCTGAAAAGAAGGAGAAAGCAGGTGTGTAATGTGAACAGAAACATTAGACCATGACATAAATACTGTTTTATTACTAATAAAATGTCTGATTGTACTGGTGTTAGCAAAAGCAGGGTTGAAGAGACTGCAAAAGGAATTAAACTAAAGACAAGCTTTATTTTCTAAGATATTTCTATTAAATAATAGAAATTTAAGAAGTATAGGGTGAATGAATCAGAGGTGGGACTTATGACCAGTCCTTGCAGTTATGGAAACACTGAAAGATCTGAAATCACAAGATTAAGTGCATTCTACAGCACACATGATGTGTCCAGATGCAACAGCCATTATTTGGGGTCCAGGAAAATGCTCCCAGTGACTGTAGGGAAGGTATAGTATTTCCATAAACTGTACATCAGGAGCAAATATTAGAAATGGCTTGTGCATGTTGGTGTATTGACCTCTGTCCCTCCAGGTACATGCAGTGATCTGTTGTCTTCTCCAGGTGTCACACAGACCATTACAGTACAGAGCTGGCACTGTGACATCCAGTAACAAGCCTGCTGTGCTGATGTTGTAAACCTGATTCCAGTTCCAGCTGCAGAATTCTTGCTATCTGAAGTAGAAATCTTGAGCTTAGTACCATCATCCTGTGATAATCAGGAAAACTTTAAATTGCATGTTCTGTAAGTTAAGAAAAAAATGTTGTACATATCCTTCCATCTTCTCATCATGGTGTAAATATAACCAGAAGATCCTGCCTGAGAGATTGCAGAGAGCAGTTTCAAGGACTGTTTTATTTTATTGGGTGAAAATTACTGTCTGTGTAATGGCTCAGGTAAAAAGCAATAAAGCTGTCTCTGGATACTTGCCTGGCCTTCAGCTTTGCTAAAAGTATATGCTGAAAATCAGATTAGCTGAGAAACTTTATAAAAGTTGACTGCTGCCATTGCTGTATCTGTATGGAGAATGCCAGTGTTGCTAGACATTTCTGAAAAGCTTTATACTCCTGAATGCATAATAGTGTAATCTCAGCACTACTTAAATCAGTAAGACCTGTTAAACACCAAGAAGACAGATACTTCAGAAACTAGTGCATTTTAGTCCTTGTCACTTCTAGATGCATGTGATTGAGACTGATATTCCTATTTGATGTAGCTGAAGCAGCTCAAACAATGATCACATTTGTTTAGACAACTGGTTCATATGGTGTAACCCCTTTTATGGGTCCATGAAGTCAACTATCCATGGCAATGCCAAACAATAACTAAGGACCTGATCCCCCTTTCTACCTACTTGCCTAAATTCTGTAATTCCCTATAGCTGTAGAACATTCTTACCACAGCATTACAATGATTTGGTGACAGAAAAATGAAGGGAGGAAGGAAGAACTGTTCAGGAATGTGCCAGCTCCAACAGATAGGTCTGTGTAGGCCAGGATGGAACCATGCAAAGACGCTGGCAGCAGCTTAGCTGCGTCAGCCTGTCAGCTGGATTTGTCACACTGGGCTCAGCACGGCACCAGGGGCCGGTGCTGTTTCTGACTCTCTGCCAGGTTTAGTCAGCTGCAGCTCAGATCTCTGCTGTGATACCATAATGCACTAAGAATGTCTAAATTCATGGTCCTCTCTGTCTTGAAAAGACTTCCTAAGGGTAAAATGTGGGAAAAACAGTCAGTGCCTAGCAGTTTTTTGTGTTCATTGGATATGTTTCACTACCTGTAGGACTCTAGGATTTTCAACAAGCAGAAGATAAGTCAGCAGTGCCTGACAGATGCCACAAGTATGTGAGGTGAGCACCTCCCAGCAGTTTTTTTAAAATGAACTCATGTGTCTGATAGAGTGCCAGGAAAGAACAATTATATTTAAAACTCCCAGCACAGAAGTCAGTTCACATCTAACACTTCTGCAGTACACCCTGAGATCCTCAAGAGTGCCTTGAGTGAAAAAGGTGACATCCTGTGGACTGAGCCATGAAGACACACAAACTCTACTTTGACTTCAGTTAGGGGGAACTTCACTTTTTACCTTCTCTTTGGCAGTAGTGTGATGTATGCACACACAGAATTAAAAAAAAACCAAGAGACTAAGGTTAGATATGGCAAGTACTGCAGTTTCTCAGTATGATCAGATTTCTGGGATGTCTGATGGGAAGCAAACCAGAAGATCACACTGAAAATTATGGTAGTTCCAGGAGCATCTCTAGTCTGGGAAGAGGACTCATTATAAATAGTACCAGGCATGTACACCGAAACTTGGAGGTCTGCTAACTAGATAAATCAATAGTACTTAGCATTAGGCAAAATCAGGATATGTTGATTGCCACAGTTAGAGGGAAAGAGCAGGAAAGCAGATGAGGAAGGTGTGCTTCCTTTTCTTGGCAGTGAGGTCTCTCATTTATGCTAGCAGGAGGCATTAACAACACGACCAACAAAAGCAGAAATTTGAATTGTACATATTGCTGCATTTTCTGGTGACAGATCCCTTCAGTTTCCTTAGAAATAGATACTCTGATATGTGGTGAATGTTGTGTATAATAGGTCACTCAACAGAAATCTGTCAAATGAATGTATTATCATAATGCTGCGTAATAATATTTAAGGAATATATATGTATATATGGGAAGATAGCTAGCTAGCTAGATAGATAGATAGACATAGATATAAAATATATAACATTTATATTATTCTGCTTACATTCTGAGAACAAATATGGCTAATATCAGTTGTAATTTAAAAGGGTTGCTAGAAACCCTGTATTCAAAAGGCTGTGTTTATTATCCACATCTGCTTTTAGTTTCTTCAGGCTACAGTAATAGTAAGATATCTGTCATCTACCTCATAGAAACAATCTGATGATTAATCATCTTATGCTAAGTGTCAAAGAGCAGCCTGCAGTCAGCTTCTGAAATTTATATTTAGGTATTTATCAGTTTTTGGTTCCTGATAACAACCAGCCAGTCTGTTAACTTTTAATTTTTTTTTCTTAAAATACTTTTTAAAAACTCTGTGAGGCTGCAAATGCTGTGGGTGAATGCTTGAAGGATTTAAATTTATTGCTGGCAGTTTTGTCTCGAGGGAACAAAGATATCTACAAGAGTAAATATCCAAATTAGTTCTGATTGTACAAAAATACAAATTTTTAGTGTAACAAGAAAGAAAAGTCAGAGGCATGCATCTATTTTCTACTAATTGTTAATATGACTCCGTTCATCTGATGAATGAAGACCTATGTTCAGCCTGGACTATTAGACTTACCATTAATCCAGATGACATCACTTCTCTTTGTTGTAAAATCAGAGTAAGTCTGAAGTTAGAGCAATAAAAGAAGGTCAAGTGACATTTTATGCAAAGAGTATATTTCCTAGAGTAAATTAAAACACTAAAATATGAGTTTGCCACAATTTGTTTTTCAGGCATATCTCTACCTTACCTCCATCTATTTTTTCACATCTTAGACCAACATGCCCTGGAAGAAGTAACGCTAAAAAACCTTCCTAATCACTTGCCATCAAACCAGTCACTCAACATAGATGACCCAGACAACTTGGGCAAGAGATGTGAAATGCCTTGCTATGAGAAATTAATATCTGTGAATAATGTTACAGAAAGCACTTCCAGGCTCTCTGCTATGGATTTCATTTTGATTAAGGTAATGAGGTTTTGCAAATGTGAAAGTTTCAGTCAATTATACCATGTAAAAATGGTGTGCTAAGGGCACAGACATGGCTATATACCTTTCCATCCTAAAGACCTTCTCAGTTTCTGACTCTTTTGTCACCCTGCATTACTGTGCAGTGGTAATGCACTGTGGTATTTGGATCTATCACATATTTTTATGTAGTTTTATATATTGTATAAAAAGTGCTGTTAGAACACTGAACTAAAATATATACTGAGAACTACCTTGCGTATATGATATTGAAATATTTGCAGATATTAATAACAAATTTTTAAAATTGTTTTTACCTTTTTTTCAACTTATTTATAAAATTTTGTTTGATAAATAACTGCAGGGATTGCTTTCTGACATTATCCTGCATATCCACCAGTGATAATTTCTGCTACACTATTAGCAGTAAATTGCAATCAGAACCGTATATTTTTGGTGCCACTTAGTAAAAGAAGAAAGACAACCTTATAGTGAATAATGGGAAAAACTTATTTATTAAATAATGGTTCCTTCTTCTAAGTAATAATTGTGTTTGTGCTTCTTACAGGAAGATTTCCTGAATTGATAAAAAATATTTTAGCACACAACCATTATAGATTGCTTATCACTGATGATGAACCAGACAAGCTTGGTCTTGATGAAGATAAAAGCATAGCTAAAAATCAGTTATTAATTTATTTGTTTATGTCCATTCCTTTCCAGCAAATAGGAAGGTACAATAATAGGAACAGACTGGCTTTTATCTGTGCTGAGGGAGTTGGCAAGCCCAAGGGATAGAGGCTATGCCTGTGGATAATGAAGAGTCAGGCACTATACTAACTAGATGAACATCAGGAAATAAAATAGCAATAACTGCTTGAGAAACACTCAGGTGTGGAGAAAAAATAATGCAAGGAAATAATGAGGCCGTAGTAAGTTGACGCAAAAGGCAGCTGTGACAGAACAGAGCTTCTATGTCTTGCTACACTTCTGAAGAGGAGCTGTAGGCTACATCTTCTAATCCCTTATAGACTACATATACTAATCCCTTAATAGCAATAGTGAAATGATTGGTTAAACTTTTGTTAATTAATTTTTGTCGGGTTACTTTTGGCAATAGGAAAAACTGTAAATGCAGTGTTAAATGTTGCAAACCAGACTGACAAATCTGCCCAAGGGAGTGCTGCTTCTAGAAATTACTAATACGTTTGAAATGTTTTACAAGACATATATGACACCTTAAGTATTCTTAGAGAAGAGGCTTAATCATTCAGTGCTCTGAGTTCAGTGCTGCCATGGGTAACTTTCTGACATCTTTTCACCACGCTTTTTTAGGAAGGAGTAAAACCAGTTACTTAAGCTTCTATTTCCTTCTGCCTCTTCTTGCATCCATTTAACACTTGCAAGTCTCTGCCTAAACCAGGCAGCTTGTTAGCACACCCTATAAACCAGATTACAACTGTCATGATTTATAAAGCTTTCAGGGTGGGCTCACAAGCACTTGCAAATGAAGACAGGAAAGTTAATGGTAATGCAGAATGCTAAGAAGTAATGATAATGCAGAAGTGGCAGAAACTGAAGATGTCTTCTAGGAAGAAAAAGTACATAGCTGTGACCCAAATGATGCCTCAACTTCTCGGAGTGTGTGTCTTCTGCAGTGTACTCCAAATCACCAGAGCACAAGGTGATGTTTATTTGAAAGTGAGTGGAGGGATGCTTGCTAAAGTGCATCTGTCAGAGTAACTTTCAACTTTCTTATGATTACTTTTAGTAGTATCAGAGTACTACCAAAGGAAAATAATCCTTTTAATATGTGTCCAACCCCTACTGATGATCACCTGTGCCAGTGCTAGGGGCTCCAGCTAGTCAGCTTTCTTCCACAACTTTATATCAGGACCTTAGGTGGCAGTGGAGTGCTGAGTAGTGATGCCTTGGGAAACCTATCCTTACATTGTATGGCTACAGCAGGTACTTCAGCACACAACCAGATGTCTTGAGATCTTGCAGATCAGTCAGGGAGATATTTAACACATTCAGGAACCTAGAGAACAGACAGTGCTAAAAAGTGGGCAACTGAATTTTAACATTAGGCTTGAAGGTTTTGTTATTTAATTCTAAGCGGCATATATTTTTCCTTGTAGACACCCCTTTTATTTTCTCACACATAAAATTAAAGTGATTCAAACCTCCTTTTTAAAGTATTTCAGATATCCACTGCAGAAAAGTGAAATTAAAAATACATGTAGTAATGATACATGAAAATACTTTTGCATTAAAGTTCTTTTGATTAAATATGAATGAATAATTGTAGTGAAAATATATAAAGATTTTTACACTCCAGCACTTGTATATTATACAAGCAGTGGCTTCTTGTCTGTTGTGCATTGATTTACAGCATTTGAAATGACCACAATGGAGTAGTTAGGAAGTAGCTTGTGGAAAAAAATATGATAAAAAGATACAATGGGCAGGCCAATAGAATTGGAAAACTAAGAAAGAGATTCCATTTGCATCAATGCAAAGTAATCTTTTCAATGTTTTGTCTAGGAATACGTATCCAGACTTCATCCATGTTACCTGAAAAAGGGCTCCATAATGTACAAATACTTTTTTTCCTCTTGGGTTTGCATCAATATAGAATGGTTTCAAGTCAGTTCACCTTAGTGTTTGCTTTCAGCTCTACACACTCCAGTCAGTATAACCAAGCAGAAGTTGTATTTATGCAGAAGAAAAATATCATACATGAAACAAAGAAGGAAAAAACATGAAGATATGCAGAAAATAAATGTGTATGAATTCTCGTATCTTTGACAAAAATCTCTCATTTATCAAGATTTTTCAGCATATTCAATACAAAAGGAAACTCTCTAACTCCATAATTTTCCCACTCTTTCCCTATACCTTTAAAAATGTTGAACCAAAGACAACAGAGCATGGATTGGTTTCCCAGATATGGTGTTGTCACCATCATCCAGCTCGAGTCAGGCAACCTGGCTGGTTCAGAAGGTGTGTACAGGCTGCAGCTATGGCGAGCCATGATACTCCTAAACATCTTTTGATGTTTGCTATTATGAAGTATGTCTGAAAATTCTCACGGAAATGACATTAGCCATGCACTTTTATGAAATGGACCAGGAGTCATGCCCTCCTGACTTCTGGTTTTACTGGTTAAAATAAAATACTGACTGGATTTCCCTGTTCCCAAAAAAGTCACTATTTACCATACAACGTTTCTGCATCTTCAGGTGTGTAGTTCCTGATTTCATCCCTTCTGACTGAAATGAATGTCTTTAATAACGCTTCCAGTGCTGTGCCATTCTGATACTGTTTTTACTCCTTCAAGATGGAGCTTTCTGCACTGTTATCTCTGATGTACTATTTATATCAGAAGTGGAAGCACAGAGCAGCAACTTGTTCCAGGCAGGAAGGGACCTCAGGACATCTATAGACCAACCCCTTACCCAAAGCAGGGCCACACTGCTCATGGCTTGTTCCAGGGCTTGAAATCCTTCCAAGCACAGAGATGTCACCACATCTTGGAGCAACCTCAGTGATGTCTCCTCATAGGATGTGTGGGTCTGTTAGATGCCTCCAAATCTGTCTTGTCTCTACGCTGAACCAGCCCAGCTCCCTCAGCCTCTCTTCAGGGAACAAGTGCCACCAGGCCAGGAAGAGCCCCCTCAATCTCCCCCCATTTCTCCAGGGGGAAATGTTCTCCAACATTTGCTGTGTTGGTCTCAGACTGGACACCATCTCCAGCTGTGCTCTGAGAGCACCATGTGCAGGGGGACAGTTCTTTACCCCATGTCCCTGTTCATGCAGCCAGGACTCTGCCATGTCCAGCTCCCCGCCCAGTCCCACCTCAGGGTCCCTCTTTCCCCAGGCTGTCCCATGGCAGGGACCCTACTCCCCAGGGCACTTCTTGGCCCTGCACTGGCTGGCTTCTGTGAGGTTCCTGTGAGCCCATGCCTGCAGGTCCCACTCTGGCTTTGCCACAAAGTGTGCTGAGTTGCATGTGGCAGATTGTTATTGAGAAGAAGCCTATGGAAATATAATTATACATGTAAATGTTCCCTGACTGACCTTATGAATTAATTTCAAAGGCAAAACCTTATGAATAAACATTAGGAGTAGCTACTATGCAGTCAAGTTCTTTGCCATAATAGTCTTATTGTAAGGGGCGCTGAGGGATTCAGAAAGTAGCTGTGTATAGGCTCAAAAATCTTAAAATAATTGCAAGGTTAGAGACTAGCATACTCCCCCACCACTTCCACAGATCTGATTAAACAGTCTCTTAAAGAGAAAAAAAAAAGACAGGGAAAAAATGAAGTTTAATGTTGAACTCTATTTATTTTAAAGAAAATTACTTTGGTTTCCCATAGGAAGATGATAATTAAGGAAACAAAAGAAAAAAAATAACTGAAGGTAGGCAGCAGCTTTTTACATGTGTAAAGAAGAGCATCAGATACTTTAATCTTTTTTGCCCCTTGTGGCATGAGCTTTGGAGGAAAACGACACTTAAGTGATCACACTTGGCAAATGAGCTGTGGTCTTTCACCCCCAAAGACACCCTTAAAATATAGGTATTTGATACATTCAAATATAATGTTGATAACTACAGATCTCTGAGCAGTAGAAGGAATAAATTTATCCAGGAAGGCTGCCCTTGTTTGAAGCTTTTGTCAAAACTGAAGCTGTTATTCAGCAGAGCTGTTAATGAAAGAAATGCCCACACAGATCTAGAAAAACAAGTTGGGAAGAGAAAGAAAAATTCTGGAAATCTACGGGCAAGTGTGACAATGAAGGTGAAAAAAGAGTGAGATAAAAAATTGGTTTTATTTATGACCTTTTATTAGAAGTATTTAATTTCAATTTTGATATTTTAAATTTTGGTTATTGTATATTTTGTTATATTTAAGTAACCTTAATGGATTCAGTAATTTACTGAATGTTTTTGCAACTAATTCATTCTCTGTGATTTAATTGTTGTGGAAAATACACAAAGATTTTTATAGTTAGATAAAATTGCCTGACTTATTTTAAAAATGTATTTAAATAAAAAATCAATAAAATATTTGAAGATCAGCTCTGATGTGTACAATCATTCTCATTTCCAAAATATTCAGATATATGAAGTTCAGATGATCATCCATATGTTACAAAAAATTTACACTGAAATAACCTGCAGGGAAGGATTATGGCAGTTTTATAGGGGGTTATATCTTTAGTCATTTTAAATAGTTTTACATGGCTTGACTTATAGCTATGAATTATAGTAGCTCTGTGGTCTAAGAAAAGCACTAGACATATCATGCAATTGATTTTTATGCTCAAGCATCTATTATGTCAGATTTGATGGAAAGAGTACAGAGTAGCCTGGAAAGGAAGTGTTTCTATGGGTGTCCTTAAACCAAGAGAAAAATCGTAATTTAAACATACATTTAAATAATAGGGTATCTAGAGAAGCCAATAGCTTGCATCAGTAATACCAGTTCAATTCACAAACAAAGAAAGAAAAATGGTACAAATTGATATATTTGTATTCTGTTTTACTATTTTGCTGTTTGAAGACAGAGGAAGACAATGGAAGAAGTGAAAGGCTGTTATTACAGCAATGATATATTATATGCTACTTTACATTATCAGGAGATAATGCAATAGCATTTTTGTGGATTACTACAAGTCGTAATTCCTGACACCTATAAGCATGTCCACAAAAAAGGTCACAGTTATGGGCTGTCACAGTCCACTGAATAAAATGAAATGCAATACTATGCTGCCATAACTACTTGAGTTTTAAAGGGGAGTAACAATTTATAGAGCAGATTAAGAATTTGAAAAGAGTCCACTACTAAAAGGCTGTTTTAGTACCAGATATGTTCTTACATAAGGCAGAGGGTGTAAAGCCATTTGAAGCAGAGGATTATGCTACAAGGAAAGTCATGTGTGGCTACAGGGCAGATGGAATCACAACACCATTGTGCTGCCAGAAGCCAGCATCATGATGCAAATAAAATTTTGGCCATGCAAATTTTATGGAGACTTTACAAGCCACCTCTGACCATACAAAACTGCTGAAATTGCTAAATGCTAAGATTTATGCACTAAGTTTTTTGCTGTGTTGGCACAGCCTAGGTGATAGGCAGGGAGGCAAGGGCATATCAGACCAGCTGTCAGTATGTAAATAATCTTCATGGATGTGCTATATTGCTTACTGATGGGTAAAATTATATTATACTGGTCTTCACTAAATGTTTTCCTCCTAAATTACTACTCACCACATGTTGATGTTTAAAGAATATTAATGCTGTGGGTTGAGTTATACTCAACTGATGCTGGCTAACACATCCACTTCCTTTTTTTAAATGCCTTTGAATGTCTCCATAGGACTAGGTATAGCTGAAACAATAATTGCCTCTAACTTTAGGGTAAGTGTACATCCTGGTAAAACAGAGACACCTTTCTGAGACTTACACTGTGGTAATTACATGGTCAAAGGCAGCTTCTTGCCTTGTTTTTATAGGAGTGATGTGGGAGGGTATTAATCATGTTCACCTGTAATCATGTTATCACCAAGTCAGAATGGCTGAAAAGCTTATTTCTTTGAGCTTTTCCTTTCTGCTTCTTCTGGACACTCTTATTGCAGAAACTGTACTAGTTCATAACTTGGCATATTAACTTAAGTTAGCCATCAATTTTCATTTGCATTATTATTTTCAGCCTTTTACTGCACTAGCTGAGGGCAGAACATGCTGCCTGACGAAGAAGTAGAACAGCTAGAGCTGAAAAGCTTTGCAGACACTGCAGCTAAATCCAACAGAGCCCATGAGGCACAGCCCTGGGGAGGATGGAGATGTGGAAGAAGAGGACAGCAGTGAGCCAGATGGGAACCTCTAGATTCAATCATAAAAACTCGTGGTGGCATGGCAGTGACATCTTTCAGGCTAAATGTAGGCTGAAAGGAATTTGGCACCATAAGCAAGGGAACTTTTTCTCCTGTCTAGAGAACAGTGTTTGGCTGTTATTCAGCAGTTTCTCTTTTGGAAGAAGCTTTTACAGGATTCAAAATTTTGATTCAAGTGCTTAGGTAAAATAAGAATAACAGCTTAGAATATAATATAACATATTAGGTTCATATCCTGTACAGAAAGTCAATTTATATGACATTTCATTGAATACAATGATGCTTGATGTTTGTTATCTACTTTATATCATACTAGACAAGACAGCAGGGCTAGAAAGGAAAGTGCTACCATACATATAAGCACAAAAGGTGAAATCATTCATTTCTTAAGAAAGTATGCCAGTACAAATTATTTAAATGCATGTGTTGCACAGGGAAAAACCCATGGAGCTCAGATTTAATACTTCAGTTAAGAAGACTTAAGTCTCTGACATAACTAAGTTACTGACCTGATGTAGCCCATGTCTTCAGGCTTGAGAACAGTTGCTCAACTTTCATAATCAAACTGGGCCCAGATGTAGCTTGATGATGTCTTATTTGTGATACAGAGCTAACCAGGTCACACAGGGCCATGAGAATGATGAGGGGTCAGGAGGGGAAGCTGTATGAGGAGTGGCTGAGGACATTTGGTCTGTTCAGCCTGGAGAGAAGAGGCTGAGGGGAGACCTCACTGTGGTCATCGACTGTTGCCCCTGGATGTTCTTGCCTTCTGATGTTCTGATATTTACACATTTGTCCAACAGTTCTCATGCTCTCTCTGTAAACAAGAATAGTTTACATTCCTCAGTGGAGGAAGAGACCATCTGACTGATGGGTGAAGAACCAATGAGGTCAAGAGGTCTGATCTTCACCTGTCCAATCCTCGACCATTGTTAGATTCCTATAAATACTCTCATCATGTAAATAAAGTTCTCCTTTGCTGTTCATCTAACCTGGTGTGAGGTGCGTGTCTGTCTCCCTCCTTTTGTGTGTGCGTCACAGCGCCACAATCAGCATCCTCACAAGGGGGAGTGGAGGAGCATGCATTGAGCTCTCCACTCTCATTATCAGTGACGAGACTTGAGGGGATGGCATGAAGCTGGGTAGAGGAAGGTTTAGATTGGATATCAGGAAAAGTTTTTTTACCCAAAGAACATTAAGGCATTGGAACAAATTCTCCAGGGAAGTGGTTACAGCACCAAGCCTGACAGTCCAAGAAGGGTTTGGACAACACTCTCAGGCACATGATGTGATTCTTGGGCTGTTCTGTACAGGCCAGGAGTTGGAATTGATCATCCTGAAAAGTCCCTTCCAACTAAGTATATTCTGTGATTCTATGATAACTCTTTTGTGATAGCGAGCGTGGAAAGAGTGTGGCTTTTTCTACTTCATGCTTGTCATCAATGCTATCTGCCTCTATTTTGCTGTCTTTTGTTAATTTAATTATACACATGCTAATAATTTTTAAAATATTGCATGTAGGTCACAGTATTTGCCATTCATCATCAGCAGGAATCTTATTCCAAATGTAGCTGTATTCGTTTTCAATGCTGACTGTTCAGGATTTTTTAATTTCTTGGCATCCCCCTGTAGTAAAAAGTTGGGGAAAAGCTGTGTATCTCTGTGTAGCTAATGATAAAGTTCCTTCATAGATTCACTTTTCTCATCTCAGTGTCATATCATCAGATTGTCCTAAATCAGTAGCCACCCTAGTCAGTCTGTTTTTGGTAACTTTGGAATGCATTATGTTCTTCTAGCAAACAACCAAGTAAGGTAATACTGAAAGGCGACATATTTTTATACTGAAAATATGGAGGAAAAAATCTAAAAGTATGGGTTTTTTGAATCTTTCAACTATTGTACAGTACGAAGTTCTGATGACACCAGTAGCTCCTCTTTGTAGCTTTTTAGCAGAACTGGAGCATAAATCACATGAGCAACAACAAAAAAATGCTATGCTTATAATCATCAGATAATATTGGGTGGCAGAAAATGCAATCATTTACATGCAAATAGCTTTGAAGCTATACTGACTCTAAAAGTGTAATGGACTGCATTTATTAAGGTCATATTCCTTAGAGACATTATACTTGCTCATAGGCTCTGTAAGCTGCTTATGTCCCTGCATGACTTCCTGACAGATTTCTTGCCTTTGCTCTCATGATTTCTTGACTTTTCTTACATTTTCCCTAGCTTTCATTTGTCTGTGTGGGTCAGTGTGTAACAACACAAATAAAAGGTGGTCTCAAAGCCTCAGGGTTCTAGACACATCACTTGAAATAAATGGCTTACCTTGATGCAAGGTTTAGGTTACTGAATAAGCCTGAAGATTATTTTCTTCACTATTTTTTTATGTTTCTATTTTTTTTTTTTTTTCTTAATAACTGTATCTTTTTACTACTAAGTTCATTCATTTGAATTCCTCAGCTTGGAGAAATATTGAGTACAGCTGAAGACTATTATTGTAAGAATCCAGAAGGTGAAATATTTTCAGGTGTAAGTACATTCAGTACTTTTTTCTTAATACTGCTGGTATGTCACTGATAAATTGGAACAGATATGCTAATGAACTCAGTAGTGGCTCCACTCCTGTTTAACATCTTTGTTAATGGTGTGAATGATGTGGCAAACTGTACCCTCAGCAGGGTTGCAAATGACATTAAACTGGGAGGAGTGGCTGATGTCAGGGTCAGTGGGTTGTGCTGCCATCCAGAAGGACCTCAGCAGTTGGGGAAATAGACTCTCAGGAATCTCATGAGGTTCAACAAGGGGAAGTGAAAAATTCTGCACTGGGGGAGGAACAGCTCCAGGTAGCAATATACACTGGGGGATGTACAGATGGAAAGCAGGTTGGCAGAAAAAGTCCTGGGGATCTCAGTGGACACCAGGCTGGATATGAGCCAGAAATGTGCTATTGCTGCAAAAGAAATGAAACATATTTCTGGTCTGGATTAGGAAAACCATTGCCAGAAGGACAAATATAAATAAAGAATTATGCGCTGTCTTGGTATGTAAAAAATCAGCAATACATCTGAGTCTGAGGGCCTTGTTCTTCTAGAAATTGGGGTTGTTCAAGTGTGTTGCTAAAACCTGTCAAGGTTGTAGAAAACCAGTAGTTAGCCACCTGGTCTAATTCAGCCCTTGGAGTAATCTTCTTTCTTTGTTAAGCATGCACCAAGGATCCTAATTTCTTCAAAGCAAAATTAGCAATCATGACTATCCCTGTAACAGATAATTCGACTTTACAGTAATCAACTGTGTCTTTTGACTTCAAAGGTCAAGAATTACTCCAACACATCCCTGACAACTATTCACTTTAAGAAGAAAATAATTAGTAGACAATCAGAAATAGGGATCACCTAGGCAGTTATTTCAAACTTTCAGGATAAATTAAAAGAAAAATAATAGTTTTGATAAATCTGGACTCTATTAGCTGTAGTTTCAGTTTATTTCCTTCACTGAGACATGCAATTTATAATAACACCCTTGGAATTCGTTACTGACTAACATGGATGAACATGTCCTTTTTTACTAAATAATCAGGTATTAGAAACTTTTCTAAAAAGTCAGAAAATTCTGAGTGATCAGTGATGTTGCAAACAGAATTCTAAGTTTTTCCATTCCTCTCTAGGTTTTTATTTTCATTGTTACAAGCTGGTTTTCTAATTGGCCTCTATTTTCCTGCTATCTCTCATAGAATTCTAGGAGGACACATGTGGACAGAGACACCTAGGGAGCTGCAAAATTACAGCTCGAGAATCTTTTCTCTCAAGCCTGAATCCTTCTTGCTTCCCAGGCTGATAAGCTGATGTTAGCTGCAGACAGAAAGGGAATTTCCCAAGATGATAAATGGTCAAAAACAACTTAGAATCTGGTGAAAAACAAAGTGCTAGTCATAATAAAGATTAACACCTGTTGTTTTCCCATGGGATACATCCTGAGGCCTGGTCTCCTGGATGTTTATCCCAATTAGCCAATGAGCTACTGTCCTGTTCTAGTCTCTCGTAACATGCTTTAAATACAAGCTCTCCGCTCAATAAAATTGGCCCTTTTTTCCCTAAAATGTCCATGTGCGTTGTTGCTTTTTTTTCCTCTCTCTAGGTCCGAAACCACAGACACACACAAACATTTGCTATATTCCTTATTCCCAAAATGTGGTTTCACCTGTGTTTGTATTAGTATTCACTCTCCAAAAGAACACAAGGAGAAAGGAGGTCTGGAATAGCAAATGATTACCTTAAAGCCTGCAAAAGTGCTGCCTTTTTCATAATATATATGGATGGCTGAACTTGAAAACTATGAAGTTGATCATGAATGTGTTTCTTAAAAATCATATCTGAGGCAGCCCTTGATTTGACATTGCACTAGTTGTCATCTTAATAACCTAAAGTTCTCCTTTCCATATTAAGGTATTTATTTGTGATCCAATGTTATGCCAGAGTAAATAATATGTGCAGGATTGTGACAGTCTTTCTTTCAAGAATTTGTAGTGCAGCGTGGCTATTAAAAATGTATTAATTATTTCTCTAAATAATGCTGAAAGATCCTGCTTCTTTGTGCAAATGTAAGTTCTCATTGTGAGAATATATTATTCTCTTTAGGCATTTCTGGATCTCAGTAGCATTTAAAATGTTTCCATCTATTAATAACAAGTCTAATTACTTTCTGTGGTGTTTGTCATTAACTGATTTAATCCATTACATGGTTTTGAAGGAGATACAGAATTTTAGTAGAGAGATTTACAAGCCTTAATAAACTTTGGAATATTGGGCTATTTATAGCATCTCTAAGTGACTGGTTTTTATCCTAATTTAAGAACATTGCTAAAATTAAAAGAAAATGAAGAAATATATTTAGTAATTTTCAGCATTTTTGCAGAAGAAAAGTACACAGTGCTACAGGAGCTATTGCTGTAGACTCTGCAACTGTACGAGGACTGATGTGTATTGAGAGATCAATGCAGTGGCCCTCCATTTCTCATTTTGAAAGGAGCCATTGTCATCTGGCATCAAAATGATGCTTTAAAAATGCCCAGTATGGTTTTCTCCTCTCTTTCAGGAGCAGGTTTTACCAGTTTAACCCAGACTGAGTATTATCCAAAAGTGACTCACTCCAGCAGCAAGAAGCAAATGCTTTCACACGTTTTGCTTCAAAACTATGGAGGAGTAATAATTTATGGTTTACTCCTTAAAAAAATATTTTTCTCTTATGCATCATTTCCACTTGATCACTTTAGAAGGAAAACACAGGAAATAAGCACATTCAAGCATTCTGAAATCTCTGTATATTGAGATCCTTGTGCTGAAGAGATGCTTATGAAGCATTTCAAAACTGCAAGGTTGGTATAAAATGGTCACCTTTCTAATGATTTGCATGAACAGAACCTTTGATAGATTTCCAGAGAGCTTTATGGCATCCATCTTATTTCCAAGTAGTCTAAGCTGTAGATGTATAATATTCCAATTAATTACACCTATCATAGCAGATCTCCATAATTTCATCAGATTTTATGTTAGAACAAGTAGAATGAGATCAAGATATTCACCAGGGAATTCTTCCTGCTCCACATTTTGCTGTTTTCATTTGCCCTGCTGACATAGAAGGAATTAGATAAGGATGTCTTGGGAGCTTTTGGTAGGCAAAATCTGGAGGTTGAAAAACATCTGAAAAAGGCTGATGGATTGTTATAGCGTTATAGTGTTTTGAAAGTGCAGATATTTCTGACAATTGAAGACAGATTTATCCTTGAAATCTACATGCTTCAGTTAGGAAAATATTGAGCAGATTGCATAAGCCATGAACAAATAAACTTTAAAATAAGAATCAGATTTAATTTTAAAAGTTCATATAATTTCAGCATTGGGATTAAGTTCAAAGACCCTACAAACTAAGGATTTTGTAAAGCACATACATCTGATACAATCAAAGAATAATGTTAATTTACAATAAATCAGGTAATATATTAATAGATATATTAATATTACATATAATATATATTTTATATTATCTATTATATAATAGATAATAGATAATATATTAATATTGTATATATTATTATATTAGTATTATAGATATATATATAGAAAACTACTCATTACTTTTCAAAGAAATCTTGTCTAACTGTGTGGTTGTAAGCGTGTTTAATGGTAAAATATGCTCTTCTTAAGCATTATGATTCTTTCTAGTACCATGATTCCATGGTACTATAAGGATGTCCTTTTTATTTAATGAACAAATCTAATAATCTCTCCTTATAAAATCTTAGCTGTGTAACCTCTTTCAATCTTTCTATTTCCTAAGCTCCTTACCTTGCTATTACATATCTGATTTCCCAGTATCATCAATACAAGAATCTTGTAGATTCTTGAAGAAAATGAAGAATCTGAAACACTTCCCACATGATAAAAAATGTTCTCACAGAGCTCAGAAGAGTAGAATTAGATTAGCACTTTTCACTTACTTAAGTAATTTCATTAATTCATTCATGTTAATAATACTATTTGTATTTTTAAGTGTTCCATTGACTTAGAAACTTTGTGAATAATCATTTGCCATAGGAATCTCAGACCACTCCTCATCTGTCTGTTTTGTATAAAATTAGCCTGAGGGAATGCACCATTACACTTGTTGGGATCTGTCAAACAATGCTGATTCTGTTTGTAGGATTTGCCTCCCAAGTATGTGTTACAGACATAGGTATTAGCTAGAAAAATTATACTGTAAGGATACTAAATTCAGACTTCAACTTCTATTTCTGCGGGATGACTTATTTCATTTATTCCCATTATTACTGTAATCAATTCATTAGCTTCTTTAGACTGCAAATGTAATAGAAAATCCCCTCATGATAAATGTGAGCTTTGTATTTTTTCCCAAGATAAATATAATTATACATATATCTAAATTATTATCATTAATTTTCTAAAACCTTATAAACAATGTTGATTTTCTTAAGATGAATTATTTTTCTTTTTACTGTATCATTAAAAAGTCAGCTGCTGCTCTGGGAAAAATACTCTGTTTTTAAAGGTCATAAAATTGAAAATTCCATTCCTAAATTAAGAGCAGTGTTTAGATCTGAAGGATTATTCCCCTACTGAAGGCATTCAAGCAGGTTGATTGCAGAGTACATTGACTGTAAGCCTGTTCAGTCAGGCTCCATGAATGGCAGCAGTGGAGAAGTGTGGGAAGATGGTTTGTAAGGATAGTGCAGAAGGCAATTTTCCTCAATGAATTACAGCTGTACTGATTGCTGAGGAGGAGAAACAGCCTTGCCTGCCCAATGAGGATGGGGTTGTAAAAGAGTGGGTTACCTGGCCATCAAATAGAGTTGGAGTTTGTGACCCAGAGTCTGCTGGCTGGGCTGTGAGGAGGTAAGGGATATGCAGTTGTGTGAGGGACAGACAAGGTAAGAAGATGCTATCTGAGGGCTAGGTGGCTGGGTAAGGGATGGCTTGGGGTTTAGCCAGTGATGCAGAGGGAAGAAGGGAACTTGCAGACAGAAGGAGTCGGTGCTGTGTGGACTTGTCTGTCACAAAAGGAGTCAGAGCTGTGTGGAGTTGCCTGAGAGAAGTCCATTGGCTGAAGGCATGAAAAGTTTTCAATAAGAGACTGGTGATGGTGCCAGTTGTGTCTGTCTTGATAACTGCAACAGAGAAGAGCTCATAGAGGTGGTGCTGCTGCTGCCTTTCAGCATGATCTGCTATCCTCTGAGACGTCCACAACCAGCTACCACTAGCATAGGGCACTACTGTGTAGCAAGCAATACTCAGTCAAGACACTAGAGAATTCCAGAGAGCTTTCTTTTGGAAGAGCCTTTGTTTGATCCCACAAGCATCTGGCTTGTGCGTTTTACTGTGTAACAAAAACTAAGACACAGTAAGTGCGGAGAAGAAAGAGGCTTAGAAAACTCGTGTTTAATCTAAAAATGCCTTCACAACACAGAAAGGAAGCCTCAGACCTCCCTACAGCTGGGTTCAAAGTCAGTAGTTCTCGTACCTTCTCAGCACAGTAGACTGGCTATTCTGAGGAAGAGGATATACCCAGTATCTGACACTCCAGCTCTACCAAAACACAGAAAAAGAATAACACAGTTTGACAGAGAATGGAAATGTGTTGCCAGGCACTAAGGAGGGAGGAGGAGAATGAAAGAGGATGTCTGATATCTAGTGCCTGATCCTATGTTTCTTGTGCATTTTGGATACAGAAGGTTGGGTATAAAATGCATAAACAAACCTAAAAATGGAAACCAGGATGTCCTGGATTTTGCAGGGAAGCAGGTAAAAGGAGTACATAATGTTTTTCATTCCCGCTGCATCAGAGAATTGTTCTGTACTGATTCACACATGCTTACTTTCATAGGAACACTCCAATCCATGGAATAACCACCCTGTGCCTCTCATTGGAGCAAGGAAGAGTGAGGGACTGTGGCTTCAGGCTTTCTCCCAGTCCATGGTATGTTCTACTGTCTCAACACAGAACATCTACCCTAAAGCTATTTGGCCTAAACTTGGGTGTAGCACCCCTTTTTTCCGAGCCACCATTTCAAAGATAAGGTGCAAAACCCACTACCACATACCCACATAATTCTTGGAGTTATCCCTATGAGGAACACTAGCCCTAGAACTTCAGTGTGCTGTGCAAAGGAAGTTGTCACCCTGCCATACAAAAGTTCATTGAGAAATATGTGCCTAGATCTTTCAGAGCTCTGGATTATAAAAGTAAGTACCTATCAAATCTCCAGAGACATATTTATAAGAGTTGAAGAAACGGGCAACCAATCACACTACAATAAAAATACCCTTATGGACCTTATTCGCCAAGGATTAAATAGAATTTTTAACCTGTAGAATCAGCCTGAAGCTGTGTCAGGGGAGAATTAGAGTGGACACTACAAGAAGATTCTTCATTCAGAGAGGGATTGGGCACTGGAACATGCTCCCCAAGAATGTGGCCATAGCACAAAGCCTAGAGTTTAAAAAACATTTGGAAAATGCTCTCAGGCACATGGTGTGATTCCTAGAGTTGTCTTGGGCAGGGCCAGAAGTTGGACTTCATGATCCTTGTGGGTCCCTTCCAACTTGGGAGATTTTATTTCCAACTTTCATTCTACACATAATACCAGAGTGATATAAATGCTAGAGGAGGAAACAGTGACAACTGTGAGAGAGACTGCTCAGTACTGCAAACTTTTGGCTGCTATTTAACACATAATACATGTAATATTTCTCTTAATGGAAAATGTGTGTGTTGTGAGTGCTGTGACATAGGCAGCTGACTGCCTTGTAGAAAATCTGATGATTACTGGACTCCCAGAACCACTTTGGCATTTTTAGAAAAACAAGCATGCAAATAGACAAAAAACAAAAAAAAAATTAAGAAAAAGAAACCCAACATTTTCCTCCTACATATTTTGGGGTTTTTTTTTCATTACTTTTATTGTAGTTGTTGCTCTAAAGTTTAATGCAAAAGCTCAAATGATCATTTTGAAAACAGTGAACCACATTAAAGCAGAATGAGATTTCAGGCAGGAAAATTATTGTAACAGTGAGGTGCCCCCCATTTGACTCATCTGTTAAATATAAAGACCATAAAGATGTTGGGGTGACCTGTAGGTAGCAAGAATAAGAACCATTGTATTATTGTGGGCTATTGTCTCAGGAAATTCTGTCTCTCATTTTACATAGTTTTTAGGCATTCTTTCTTTAATTTTTTTTTTATTAAATGCTTTAGTTCTAGCAGAGAAAAACACATTAACTTATGTCTTACCAAGCATATTAAAATCACAAATCATGTTTTGGGACCAGATGTAGAGGCAGATTGAACATAGTGGGGATTCATGTATTTCAGAAATCTACACAAAGAGTTTTTGGAAGCTGGGTACTTCTATCTTGTATTGCCACTTTTATTACCATCACATCAATATTTTTCCCAAGGGATGTAGAGGGGTTTTTTTCACTATATTTTAGGAATGCATTTCTCCATTTCCAAAATCTTCTACAGAATTCTCTAGCTTAAGCAAGACCTGTTTCCATTCACAATCAGAGGGGTTTGTGTTATCCAAATGTCTACATTCCATCTAGGTGAAGCTGTGCATGTTCCCCCCAGAAAGTTCTAAGCCCCAGATACCTAGCAAGAGTGAGGTACCTACTGAGGGAGCAAGTGAAAGGCTTTGTTTTATTCAGTCAAACTGCCTGGGACATTAACAGAATTGCAGACTTTGGCCTCAGGATGATGGCTAATGTCTGACATTATTTACTTACTGGTAGTCTAAGAGCCATTAGTTCAGATTACTTTCCTCCTCATTTTGACTCCTCCAGAGCCAAGGATGAGCATAAATGGTGACATATATGCCCTGAATCTACTTCTAGTGCTTGAGTAAAATACTTATGATGTCCTTGCTTATTGTTCCCCTATTAAGTGGTCATGTTTGTGAATAAACCTCACAGAAATAATAATAGTGAAAAATACCCTCGTAAATTGTTACATATATATATATATATACACAACATGTCCACATATTTTGGTATCTTACTGTATACCAATATATAATGTATACAAAAAGAAGGAGGTCAATAAAGCCTCCTATGTTATATTGTGGTAAAACAATTTTGGGCAGTAAAAAACTCATATTTTACATGTTGTCATGTCTCTCCATTCATGTGATAGAATATTTATGAAGGAGATATGCTATTGGAAAAGATAGTGTTAATTTAGGCTTACATTCCATGTATAAGGATCTCAGTGTGACATGAGGCTATTTTTGCCCCATTTTCCTGTCCTTTGCTCTGAACAGAAAGACTACATGTGAAAAAGGCATAGTCTCAAAGACCTCTGAAGGCCTGAGATAGCACAGCTTAAGGATCTCTCTGCATGTGGATTCAAAGCAGGTGCTAGAAAGCTCCAGACTGTGGGAGAAGTAGGAAAAAAATCACCTCTGCCCTTCACTCAATACAAAGCATAACTGGGGTCCTTTGCTGTCCTCTAGTCCCCTTTGGGGCCTGATAAAAGAAGAACTGATGCCCATCTTGTGGTTCCTGTGATAGTTTCCTGATGTGGTCTATTCTCTGCTTTGTAGATTTGATGGAACACTTGAACCACTGAAAGTGCTGGTGTGGACTTTATAAAACTCCTGTGAATACCTTTGTTTGTCTAGGCAAGATCACAACAGGTAATGCTGTGAGTTTAAATCCCCATGAATTCCTTAGAGAAACAGAAGAGAAATAAAAAATATGATAAAGGAATTGGACATATAGTTCCTTGATATAATGTGCTTAATTTGTATATCTGCACTTAAAGTAGGGGTAGCTATAATTTTCTCACTCCATTCAGGAGAACTAAAGCATAGAAATACTAAATGACGTGCCTAATATTACCTTGTGTATGAAAAGTGGCTGGAAAGGAAGCCCAGTCATCTCATTGCAACCTTTGGTATATACACTGACCAAATATGCTACAGGATATAAAACACTAATAGAATAAAGTTTCACTTTAAATAAGTAAAAATAGGTTCAATTTAATTATTTGACAGTTACAATTCTCTTAGAAATGCATTTTTTCATTACCTTTGGCCAAAAGAGGGTGAGAGACAAAAGTGAAGAGACCTATGTGTGCTCATGAAGTAGAGTTTACAGTGACAGAAGCAATTGTCACTTGATGGTGCTGTGGTTCCATGGCTGTCGTTTTCCAGCATTTCCACATTCCCAGGTCTGAGATGCAGAGTATAAATCTTCTCCAGCAAACACAGATCTCAAAAGTTCAAATAAAGCCCATACTATCAGAAGTGCTCCCAGCACGGAGCCGGCCGGCAGCGCGGCGCTCAGGGCTGAGGAAAGGACGCGTTTGGCAGTCGCCGTGCGGCGGGTGCTTGATGGGCTGCTGGCACAGCTGCTGCTGGTGGGCTCCAGATGCTAAAGGGAAAGCAGGAAAACAGGAAGGTGGCAAAGCAAGTTATCTGAAACCAGGATCATAAAGTTCAGAGTGCCACCAACATGACTTTCCCCTTTGTTTTGACATTGACTTTGGACACAAGGGGTAAACCTATAAAGTTGGAGTTGAGATGGAACAGTGAATGGACAAGAATGCACACTTTTTAGAATGTGCATAGCTATCAAACATTTACACCTACAGAGAAGACATTAGCATAATTTGAATAACTCAAACCATTTTAGAGGGGTTTTGGAAAAAACCTGAAGTTTCCAAGGGTGATACCTAAAAGTATGTTTAGATATTAATGCACAGGATTTCATTAATCCATTCCCCAAAACAAAGCCCCGAACCCATAATCTCTTACCAAATTCAATTTTCTGTTTTCTTGTTTAATTTTATTTGGGGATAGAAAAGAGGAGGCAGCTGGGCAAAATAAATATAGAATGCCTAATTAGCAATGTTGCCCATCACTTCCATTTTAAGACCCTGATTTCGTTTGTTTATAAGTTTGCCAAACTTCAGCCATCTGGACTGAAATTTCCCAGCCTGTAGGCTGACTAAAAGAAACGTAAAAGAAAAAAAAATAAAAGAATATAGTTATCTAGGCATTTTTAGGGTTTGGAATAGAGGAAAATACTTTTTTTCACCATTGTAAAAGAAAAAAAAAGGTATCATTTTCTCTGATAGTTCTGGTTCTTTTTCTCCTGTAGTAAAAGATCTTGAAAAGCAGTAGAGAAAGGGCCATGTAGGAAATGTGACTTTTTTTTTTTATGTTTCAAAAACTCTGCACAAGTAGGTCAAATTTAAGGACTCTTATTTTTTTCATCACTTCAGTACACACATGCTCTCAGAAGGCTTGTTTACTTTAAAATTCTTAAATCTTCCAAGATTTCAGTCCTACTGGTCATGCTTCAACCTGGCAACAGAGAGTCCTTGATGCTATAGCTGGGTTCCTGTGGGCCCCACAAAGTCCTGTGCTGATTGTGCAGAATACATTTTTCAACATATTAATTTTACCTGGTTTGTTTTCTGAGGGTTTTTTTTTTCCCCAGTGAAAACAAATATAAATAGAATGGAAAAAAATATTGAGTAGAAACTTAAACAAAAAAATCTAGAAAACTGGGCTTGGAATGACTAAACCAAAAACTGAGGAAGAAAGAGTAGGAATAGAAGATTTGAGAAGAAAAGAGGTGTGGGGGTAAAGTTTTTAAAATGCTGCAATGAGCTATGAACACCAGCATGCAGTTCTCATCAAAACCTGAAATATTGCCTAAAGTTTTTCTTTCCCATCAAGTGTCTGCTCTCAGCATGTGTTTATTAAATGCCAAGGCCAAGTGTTTTCCTTTAATCCTGGTCTGCACAGATAAGCACAACATAAACCTGTTATTCTAGTAATTCAAGTGCTAAAGATGTGTTTAGTGAAGGTTACATCACAAACCACTTGATAATCCAGTGTGTGGCTTTGTGTCTGATTCAACCATGGAAATTTTACAGGGCAAACCCCATAATTCTTGGTGTCACAGACAAGTGTTGAAAAGAGTTTAATGTTGCCTGGGTAATTAATGACTATATTAAAATGTCCATGCACAGGAGGAGGTTTTACACTAATATGTATAATCCTGACCTTCCATGGGGTTTTTCTGAGCACTTAACTTTGCAACTCGAAGAATATAGTTTTAATGAGTAGTTTTAAGTAATTTGGAAGTATATGCAATATCAAGGGTGCTAAATTCTTTTGAGAAGAATATCGAAGATCAAGCTTATCAGAGACATGCAGTTTTCTGTGTGTTTCCCATGGAACACAGAGATAGCAATTCTGATACTTTTTGAGTATACTCATCTTTCACATACACACACACAGACATACACAATATCCTGTTTTGATGAGATTGAATAGCAGGGCAGCTTTGAAAAAGGCTTTATACTTAAGGATTTTTTTCCACGGGCTTTAAAGAACTACTGTCCAAAAGGTTTACCTTAAAAGAAGAAAGAGTCTGAGGATGTGTACAATGAACTAGATCTTGTTCAATTTTTGCTTCTGTGGTAATCTGTGAAGTAGTGCAGCATATTTTACTTAAGTACTTATTGGTATAAATTTGTGTATCTAAAAAAGTCTTTGACTTCAACATATATTATTTGTTAGATAGTGAGAAAATGCAGTCTTGACTATCTTACAGCCTCCCTACTAAAAAAAAAAAGAGATGGGATTTTCCAGTGAACCCCTTCCCAGTTTTCAGCAGATTTTTCACTTCCCCGTTGTTATCAGCTACTTGAAGCTTTTCATACTTTCATAGTATAAGAACACACGTTTTATGCCTTAAGCATACATTGAATGTCTTACACAGAGATTAAACATTCAGCATTTCACATAAAAATAACTGTCATGTGATTTCTGGCAAGGTTTTAGTGAAAATCAAAATAATGTTGAAGGATGAACTGCAAAGAACAGATATGTACAGAGTACTTGCTGTGAGAAATGCAAAGCTAATAGCAAATTCTTCTAAGCGATCAAACAGCAGACTCATGAGGACAAGAATACGACCACAGTTATGGTGAATATAATTAATAAAAAGGCATAAAATGCCCTTGATGTGTAATGAAGAATATAAACACACAGATACACACACAGACAAAAATAAGTGGAAAAAAAGGAAGAAAAATGCTTACAATGTGAATTTGCAAGCAGCAGCATACCAAAATTAAGGATATAAAAACCTGCTGGAAGCTGGCAGTTCAGAAGGGAATAGATATTAACCTCAGGGTGATTTCCATCTGTTGCTTCTAACAAATTTGAACTAGCTGAAGTCAGGTAACGTAATGTAAGTATATGTATAATAGATAAAATTATAATTTTAACTCCTTTACATCTGTACAAAGTAATATTAAGGTAGGCATTATTTTACCCAGCAGGAAAAAAAAAGGCTTTTCACTTTTTTTCTTTCTTTTATCTTTCATACCAACAGTTTTGTATTTCAAATATGTCTAGTCATTAAGAAATTGATGCTCTAATGAACTTAAATTACTGTTGCAATGAATGATAATTAAAAATCAGTGTAGAACAATCAGGCATCTTTCTATTCTGATCTTTGGTGTAGCTCCCTGTTGTTGCAATAAAACAGATTAGTGTAGTGACATACCTTAAAATGAAAAAAAGGTAATTCTGGATTCAAGCAGAGCTAAAATTTTTTATTTGCCTCAAATTTGTTTTGTTCTTCAGTAAACAGAAATAGAGATGAGTGTCTCTCAGAAAATGTGTAGCAACAATCCTATACTGTTGTGCCAATGTGTAAAGGTCATGATGCATCTGTGCTAAGAATGAGAAACTGCCTCCAGATTTCCAAGCTTAGCTCCTCCATTCCCATACTCCCAGTACTCTGCATTAAATGGTAGGAGTACAATTTATTTTTAACCATTTTCTTATATCAACAAAGCCAAAAATAGCCATTTCAGTTCTGTATTTAAAGCTTGGAAATGAGTACAAAGCAGCTCAACAAATATTTTCAATTGACTTAAAAGTTATATTTAGTATAATAATAATTCAAAATATTTTGTTTGTCAGGATCATTTATTTATACAAATTAGTGTATATTTGTATAGCCTTTCTTACAAAACCCATGAGAATAGCCTAATGAATCTAAATTGTAAACATTTTTCTTTCCACTAGGAAGGGATGCAGGTGGATATGTGCTGTCAGAAGTACTAACCAACCCATTTGTCATTTAGGTGTAGCTGCTTTGGAGGCCTCAGTTGTTGAGGCCAAAAGAGATAAATGACACCTGGACATGCTCAGCACGAGGTGTTGATGGCCACTTATTACAGTGTTTGCTCTGTGCTTTATAGCACCAAGCTCAGAATAATCTTCTAAAGGCATAAGTGCACACATTGACACACTGAGCACGACACAAAAACACTTAAGCAGTCAGATATTTATTGTTCATTTCCCCCACATAAGATAAGTGGCTGTTTCACCTAATGCTGTATTTAGAGGCAGCTTGACAGAAGTTACAGCAAAGTGTGACTGTGGTACCCTGAGCAATCCTTGTTATCTGACTGCTAGATCTGGCAGGGCTAAAATAATCAAATAGCAGCAAACTATCAGCATAATTTGTATAATTTTTTGCATCTACAGAAATTTGACACATATTGGTTGATGATTTATGCTTACCTACCACAACAAGCCATAGCACAAGTTTTATTGTACTGCAAGGCTATGCTCTTCCCTGTGCATCCCATAATAAGCCCTAATCCCCTTTAGTCAGCAGCCACCTAGCTACATAGGAACCATATCTGTATATTAAAGATGTGCAATAAAGCCTACTGAATACTACAGACAGGTAAAGGAAGAACTGAAATAGAAGAACAGCTTCTTTCTCTCTTCTTGAGAAAAGAGTTTGACATTGTGTCTTGCAAAACTGCAAGCACCGCTTAGAAAACAGCAAAGGGGTTCTAGGATTCAGACTTAATGTAATAGGAGGGATATTGTCCAGTCCTGGCTTGTATGTTTTATCACATGTAACAATTATTTCCCTGTGGGAATCCCTGAAAATTTATCACTCATATCACACAGACCTGACACAGTCACCCCTGTAATGAGAAGATCCAATCATCCTTCTTCATTCACAAATTAAGTCCAAATCCTAGAATTCACTTAAAATTTCTGTGCATTTTATGCAGCTTCCTAAGAACATGAACCTGTATTAAAAAACCCAACAACTTGCGGAGAATACGATTAAGAAAAAATTTAAGATTTAAGACAGTAACACAGATATTAATCAAAATAGATATCATATTTTTATTAAGGGAGTCAGAGTAGTGATATTTGCAGCCTTCTACTCATCCTGCTATGTTCTGCCTTCTGGCAATACTTCAGTGAATATATACCAAATAACACTTTCTTCATGTACCATGTTGTTTTAATGCTCTTTCTATTAAAATTATTTCCATTACAAAGTGGATGTTATCATTATGTTGATTGTAATGACATATAACATGTTATAAAACTATTATAATGTAAGTGGTATCAGAGGTTTTGTATTCAGAATAGATTATTAATTAATACTGTGTCAGCATGCTCAGTAGAGTGAAATGGAGGCACAATAAATAGCAGTGGCTCTGGTGGCCTATATTCACATCTCATGCTGGATTCGCTCCAAAGGCTTGTCATTTCATTTTGTTATCAGTGGTTGTTTGAGATGGAGCACTGGAAGTAGCCAGATATAATGGGAAATATTGTTTTCTCATTTCAAAACTCACTGTAGAAAGAGATGCAACTTTTTCCATGCCAAGCTAGTGAATCAGGAAAGGTAGGAGAAAATATTGATCTCAAAAGATTAACTTGGGTGTTTCAAATAGTGGTTGATTTTATGAGAGTGTTTCTTAAAGGAAAATAGATAAAACATATTGGTGGTGATTATGTATGCACAAAAATTAGAGTCAGCCAGACCACCTAGTAATATTTACTTTTCTGTTTTGATGTACAAACCTCTCCTAAACCACCAAAGGTTGTCTAGTTTTAACCATAGAAACATGGAATAGCTTGGGTTGGAAGGGACCTTAGAAGGTCACACAGTCCAATCCTCCCTGTAATGAGAAAGGACATGTTCAACTAGATGAGATTGTTCAACCCCCCTTTGAATGTTTCCAGGGATGGGGCAACCTATTCCAGTGTTTCATCACCTTCATCATAAAAAATTTCTTCCCTACATCTAGTCTAAATATGTTTTAACTTCTTTCGGTTTAAAACAGTTGCTCCTTGACCTATCGTAACAGGCCTTGCTGAAAGTCTGTCCCCATCCTTCAGTAGCCTCCTTTGGGTATTGAAAGGCCCCAGTAAGGTGTCTCTGGAGCTTTCTGTTTCCCATGCTGAATAGCTCATATCAAATATCAAGGAGAGTGGCTTGGTGACTATATCAGCTAACTCGTTCAGGACTTCGGGATCCCTCTTATTGGGTCCCATAGACTTACGAATGTTCAGGCTCCTCAGGTGGTCATGAACTCCACCTTCTCCTATATAGGGAGTAATTCTGCTCCACTATCCACTGTCTTGCAGTTCAACCACTCCAGAAGTGTGAAAGAAATGCTATCATTGAAGATATAAGCAAAAACTTTTGAGTACCTCAGCCTTCTTGTCCATCGTTCCCAGTTTGTTAGTCATGCTGACTGGTTGGAGTGCTGCAGGGTAGGATACACATTTTCGTTGAGCTAGCCACTTCTCACAAAGTCCCAACCCAAATGAGAAAAATCAAATCTTATCTATTCTTAGCAAAATATTAAACATCATCTTATTACTACAGTACCAAAGTGTGTCAATATAGCAGCAGATTAATACTCTCAGGCTTCCATTCTGTTCTCCCTTCATAAAACTGGCTTTATTTTCAATAGAACAGACATTTATTTCAGTTTAACTATTTCTCCTCATTATAGCAAAAGCGAAGTGTAGTCAATATTTCTTTTAAAGTATTCTATTTCAAAATATAGCTTCTGTATTTTATTTGATAACTAACCAGGATGAAGACAACAAAAAACCAAAAAAAACCAACGAAGCATTAAGCAGCCATATAAAACAGAAATTGGAAGCTACTGTAAAATTGTATCTAATGTAACAATCTCCATGCATGATAGTCACAGAACTATTAGATTGGCAGCTTTTCTCTTTTGTCTCCTTAAAGGGCTGTGAGCACAGCAAGCAGTCTCAGTGTTTGCTCTGAGGCATACATCACTGTGAAAACAACATCTTACTCTGATAAACTGGTTTAACCACAGAGCTTCCTTTGGTGCTTTGCATGCCTTTTGTTTAATTGTATTTTAGTTTGTCTTTAGATAAAAGATTTTCAGGTAATGAGATAAGAGATATTTGTTATTAATCTAGTGCACTGGTGATCTATGGTAGCTAAGTCATTCCTGGAGAAAGGAGGGAGAAAAGCTGGAGATACACAGGACCCCACAATTATAGGGTGTACTCATAACGTTTAATCTATTGTATATTGCATGCATAGAGAACTATTTATGTAATTCTTTATAGCAGCTTTTACATTGAAAGTGTGTCTATGGAGGAGTATGTATGTTATGTGCCTTCCATAGTATAGGTTGCATAATGTTATCCTGTTAACTTTTGCTCATGTATAATGTTAGAAAAAAGATCTGATGTTTCTGGACAGAATATCTAATCTCAAGCTGCAAAATTTTTTGTGGGTTTTTTTTCCCCGATTTTTATACAATCAATGGTAAAATTAATTTTAGAAGATTGTTTATTACTGTATAACAAATTCTTAGAGAAAAAATTGTGTGTGCTCAGCAAACCCGTATGATACTGATCAACAAAGAAACTGTGCAACATGCAGTTTACTTTTATAACAATGTAAATTGCTGTGAATAGATATCATGAAGCTACTTCCAGATCTGTTTCTTTGTGTGTTGTCACGTATGCTGCCTTCTGCAATGCTGCAAATATCCTCAGGTGTATTCAACATTTATAATCTTGGATAAAAAATGAGAGTTACAGACATATTACACTGGATGTTCCTTTCGTAGGCCTGAATGTGATGAAGTTCAAATTTGGACTTTAACACCCCCTTCCTCATGATAACAATTACATCTCTAGCTGATCATTTTCTGAGGTGACATACAAGCCTGTCCCCATTTTCTCTCTGTTTCAAGTCGTATATTACTGTTTGTATTTAAGAGAAGCAGACAAGAACCCAATTCTTTATGATCAAAGAGGCTATGGGTTCTAAATATTTAGGAATGAAAGTAATACAAGTATTTGAATGTTGCACTTTCATTTATAGTAATAGTTGATCACTGGAATAGGTCTCCTGGTGCTGAAGTAAAATTTTTTCTTGACAAAACATTTAAATCATTGGAACTTTTTTCTTTTTAAACAAAAATTAAATTTATGAGATTCTAAAAAGTTATTATTTTTTACTCTCCTTAATTCTTTCTTTACTAGATAGATACTTATATCACCCAATTACTGTTGTCATTCTGGAGGACTGATTGTCTAATTTTTTCTCTGGATGCCTCGATTGTTTTCCCTTGACTTATCTTGGATGTGACACAGCTTTCTTCTAATGGTCCTCATGATTAATACATTTGCTGATAAAAGAATGCTGTAAATGTCCTAAAAAAGATCAGCTGTCCATCTAGTTCAGCATCTTTTCTGTAGAAAAGCTGTTTGTATTGATCAAAACTAAAGTGAATCATAGATGGTGAATTTGAGGTTGAAGATCTCTTTGCAGTTCCCAGCAAATATCAGATTAGGATTTCAGACATAAGATTTTGTTTGTTTTCAATATTTCTTCTGTTGTGGCTAATTTATAAATTGAGCACACAAGAAAAAGTGTCCCAATAAAGGTTTGAGTTGTTTTTTAAATTTTATACATTTATAAGTAAGATGAAACTACACATCCTCTTTTGGCTCCAGTTATTCCATTGCAGAAATTTATCAGCTCCAGGCAATCACTTGTGTGATTGCCCCTGAGAGTGAATGGTTGAGGATGCCTCAGATTTGCCAGCTGATATAATAATTTGATCACTCCCTAGTCTACTTCAGGGAAAATAAGCCAAGTTAGTTTAAACATTTGGTTGAAAGCTTATGAAGCAGATCAACTAGCAGACTGGCAAGACATGGCGTGGGATATGGCAAGATGATAGGAACTCAGACTAATACCTTTCAGGGGGGACACCAGAACCTGAGGAACTCATGTGTTTGTGTGGTTAGATGTACCAAAATTTTTTGTTATCTTCCTTGACAGGAAATTTTTACTTGGAATCTATGTAAAAGGAGACCTCTGGACTCTCCCTCCCTCTAGCTGCTCATTTCTATGCTTGCATTACAGAGTTTAAAATGGTGAATTACAGTACTCTATATTCACCTGCTACTCCTCAGAACAGGGAGGGAAAGTTCTCATTTTCCAGGTCCATGAGGGAACAGTAGCATTGCCATTTTTTCAGTGATTTTTATATGCCCGGAAAAATGGGGCAAATATATCAGTAGTCTTCAGCAGCAGGACCCAAGCTTTTTTTCAGCTGGGTAACCATACCCATTTAATCACAGTTCTCTCTTTTAGTTGCTCAGCTGGTAGCAGACCTTTAATAGCAATTTACATTTAATCTCATCACTGATCGATCCCATTCACCCGGTTAACACCTCTGTCACAGAACAATGGAGGTATTCTCTAAAATATTGTTCTTGGCTCAATAGGATCGATTAAATATAAATGTCTGTTACTATTCTGTGTTTCAGTGTGTCTGACTAGTTGCTAGTTCTTGAGCTGCCTTAAATTTTATAGTGCAACATCACATACTTTTTTTCATTTTACCTGAAAGTGAAAAATTTGGAAATCAAATGAAGAAATTTTTTTTATTACTAACAATTGCTGTTATATGATCTATGCTAATAATGGCACCATTTTGTATTCTGGGGATTCATGATGGTGTTATTCAAATAGACTTTGATTTTAAACCAATAGAGGTTTGACAGAAGTTTTCTGTTCTTGTCTGTCAGAAATAAGTCAACCTGAACAGCAGCCACTTTGCCTCCCATTCTTCTCTAGGCTAGTTGAGATTACATATATATAGGCTTGAATCCTGGAAAAATCAATGCAAAATGATTCGTCTGATTCTAGGGGGTGTTATGAAATTTAAATGACAAAGTGTTAGCTCCTGTTCTTAAGGCACCGTTTAGTGCCAGAAACATTTATCTCAATGTATGGCAACAAAGTGTTTTAAGAAGCCTTGGGCTATTGCTCTAATATCTAGTCCACATGAGAGTAAGCTGATCTCAGTCTTCAGTTCTGAGCTTAGCATTTTAAAGTCAGAAGAAACCAAAATATTTCCAGTATGGAAAACACCACATCAGGTGAAGCGTCACCCCTTCACATTTCAGTACACATGGACAGAGAGGATCTGTAGAACCAAATATGCTGAATCCAAGCATCAAGTTTCAAAGGAACTTTCATCTGAAGAGAAACATTTTTATGGAGAGATGTCTTCAGAACAGTAGATCACATCTGGCTTTTCAGAGCTTGATTTAGCATGTAAGAATGGTTAAGTTTGCCTATGTCTTGGACTTTGTTTATTATGTCCCTGCAACCTCACAGCAAAAGTCCACAACTTCTTTATTTAAGTGCTTCTTATCCCTGTAATAGTATCAAATCTTTAGGCATATGAACCTTCATCAATGAAAGCACCCAGGGTTATTTTCAATGCTGTTTGAATGGTTTCTTTTGAAAATGGCTGCACCCAGACAGTTAATGTGATCCAGAGTCTAGAGGGTTGTTGTCTGCTCTCATCCACACTGCTTCTGTAGAAGCACAGGGATCTCATAGTTTTGAGAAGATCGCTGCCAGGCTGTAGATATACGGTCTGGGAAAGCAGAAGCTTTCCCAGGAACTTGGAGGAAAACAGAAAGGAAAGAATCTTAAACAATATGCACCTGCTACTGTTTACAGAGTGAGTACTGTGAGAACTGTGTTGTTTACAGTGAAAACATCTGTGCAAGAGGTGTTGCCCGCTCTGACCAATGAGCTGTATTCTATTCTTGGTTTAGCGATCTAGTGTATATAAGGAAATGTAGTTTTACAATAAGGTGCCCTTTCTCTATCTTGAGAAGAGACCAGTCACTGGGTTTTCTTTTGCTGTTCTTATAGCTAATCTTATAGCTAACAGCGACACCAGGCAGCACTTTGAACAAAGTAAGATTAGAGGAGACTTAGCTGACTTTTATATTCAGTAGCCCAGTGTTCAGATGTAGGACACTGAAATACAGTTCCATTCACTGCCAATGTGGGAAACCAATTAATGAGCCAAAGATGAAGGATAAACTCTGGCTCGTGTCTCTCCAAACATGGCTGAACTAGTCTCTCTTCTCTTTCCACACACTCAGCACACTGCACTTAAAGTGTTTCTAATGTTTGCCATTATCACTGTTATTCATCTCTCATTTATTGTAAAGAAAGTTTCAGAACAAGGAAAAATCTCCTGTGTCTTCTTGAACTCAGTTTTTGTTTACCTAACCATTTGGATCTGAGACAGCATAGTCTAACAATAACACTGGCAGATCTGCATATAGATGAGCATTGAATTGGACAAATGCTCTCACTCTTTCACTTTTAATCATTTTGATGCTCCAGTTGGGCTTTCTGGTATGGCCATAACGAATACTGTTTTGTAAGGCTTGTGATCCATGAAACCTGGGCTGTGGTAGCTTTCTACAGGGAACACCTATGATGCCATAATGCAGATGAGACAGTCCTGAACAGGTGTCTTGAATAATATCTGAGACAATTTTGTCCTTTTTTGAATGCCAACACTTCCTAGTAACACCAAATTAATTTTGAAAATGTTTCATGTAGGGAGAGACATGACTTCTAGGCATTTTGATCCTGCTTGTACTACTTTGTTCAGAAGATTATTTTGCAAAAACAGGAAATGAACAAAATCTCAACTAGATGCTGCATTTTAAAGAAAAAATTGTTATATGGGAGTGTGGAAGGTTATTCCAAAGGCTGACACTGTGCAACTAAAACCTTGTGTTGCTTTTAGGGTTTTTTGGTCTTTTGTTTTGTAGTGAGTTTTTTGGTTGGTTTTCTTTGGTTGGTTTGGTTTCTTCTCTATTGGACCACTAACAGTTGCTCATTCTAAGCCATTTATTTGCCACTGAAAATATGAATGGACAATTTATGGTGTTAAAAAACATAAACATGTTGAAGTCCTCCTTATTAATGAATATAGCTAAAAAACAAATAGATGAGGCTCAATTGCTAAAACATATGTTACTTTAATTCTCTGAGCTATGCTGGACAGAGCTGGGACACTGAGAAGGTCTTCCAGCTTAGCAGCCCAATAAACTAATGAAATACTAATCAATTAGTATTGTACATAAACCCACAAATATGTGCATTTTTTATTGCTAGATATAATATAGCTAAGTATTTATTCTACCTTAAGCGTCAATTTTGTTTTGTGTCTAAAATATATTGCTGTAGTAATAATGACAATAAGCATTCTTTTATCCAATTTATCTAATTGTCCTATTTTACAATCCTTTAATTTCAGAAAGTCAGAATAAAGACACAAACCAGGACTAACTATGAGCAATTTTCTATTTTGGTATGACTGTTGTCTTAAGAATGTTATATTATTTTACAGTACTGAAACAATACAGAAATGAAAAGTTAAGGGAAATCAGTAATACTTGCAACCATTTAGTACCTTTAGAATAATATATATTAGATCCTGTGAGTTCTTCTGGATTGGAAGATGCAGGTATTTCATTTGTATTCTGCTTAGTGTTTGGCACACTGGGTCAAGTGATGTAATCTGAGGTCTGTAAACAATGTTGGGAAACAGATAATTCTACTAGACAACCATAACAAGGGAAAATTAATGAGACATCTTCACAGAGAGTAAAAGATACACAATCCAGAAAATGTACAAGCCAGGAAACGTATTCTTCCAGGAAGTTTTGTTTTCACATACTTTTGGTGGAAGATGAATTCATGGGTGCTGATGGAATGCGTCCATGAGCACTGAGGGAGATAGCAGAAATCATTTTAAGGCCATTGTCCATAATCTTTGATCCATCAGGGAGACTTGGAGAAGCACCTGAAGACTTGAGAAAAGCAAATGTCACTGCTGTCTTCAAGAAGGGCAAGAAGGAAGGCTCAGGGAGCTATTAGCTGACCCTGACTTTGATCTCTACAAAGCTGTTGTAGCAGCTAATCTTGAAAATAATATCTAGGCTCATTAAAGACAAGAAAACCATGATGAGCATTTAGCATTGCTTCACTAATGGGAAATCTTGTATTACCAACTTGGTAAACTTCTTTGATGAAGTGACTGGCCTGGTGGACATGGTGAGAGCAGAGGCTGTTGTTACCTGATCTACAGTAGTGTCTGTGACACCCTCTCTTATAACAGTTCCATGAAGGAGCTGTTGATGGATGAGCAAACAGTGAAATAGATTGAAAATTGGCTGAATTCATTGAGGTCAGATGGTGGTGATGAGCAGCACAAGTCTGGCTGGATGCCAGTGACCAGCAGTATATCTTAGGGGTCAGTACTGCATCCTGTCCTGTTCAGCATCCTCATAGCAATAAGGGCGATGGATCAGTGTACCCTCAGCAAATTTGCAGGTGACACCAAACTGGGAGCAGTGGCTGATATCATGGCCAGAGGGCCATGCTGCCATCCAGAGAGGCCTCAACAGTTGGAGAAAGGGACGTCAGGAAACTCAGGAAATTCTGAGTGTGAAGAGGAACAATCCCAGGCACCAATATATACAGGGGGTAGCCCAGCTGCAAAGCAGCTCAGCAGAAAATGACCTGGGGATCCTGGTGGACACCAGGTTGGATATGAATCAGAAATGGGTTCTTGATGCAAAGAAAGCAAATGGCCCACAAGGATAATTAAGGTATCAGAGTACCTTACATGTGAAAAAAGTTTGAAAGATCTGGGGCTCTTCAGCCTGGAGACAAGAAGGGTGAAGGGGGATCTTAGCCATATATATAAACACTTAAAGGGAGGGTGCAAAGGAGATAGAGCCAGGCACTGGCAATGGACACAAAATTAACCACAGAAGGTTTCCTCTGAACATCAGGAAACATTTTTTATTTTTACTGTGAGTATGACCAAGAACTGGCACAATTTACCCAGAGAGGTGGTTGAGTCTCTCTCCTCAAAAATATTCAAAAGCTGTGTGGACATGATCATGGCAATGTGCTTCAAGTGGCCCTGTTTGAGTAACAGGATTGGACCACGTTACCTCCAAAAGTCTCTTCCAGCCTCAACCATTTTGAGATTCTGTGTGAGTCTGTGTTTTTCTTGATTTTTTTTTTTTACTTTAGTCACTGATATGTTTGACTTAGAAAAAATGTCCATCCTAATTATCAACTGTGTATATTAGGCTGAGTAATATGAAGCACAAATAAGTTTCATTGACTGACAGCCTCACTCCTCCCCCCCAATGTTTAGAGTTTATACAAGCTCTTACCTTATAAAGTAAACTGAGTAACAAGGATTATGTGTTTCAGACAGAAAAGGAAAATATCCAAAAGCGAATTAAAATTCAATAACAGAATTTGATCAGGTAATTTTCTTTTAAACCCTCCCATCTGTGCAACCAATAATCACAACTAGTATAATTATCCAATTGCTCAGTAGATAGCAATCTTATTACTGTAAACAAAATACTGTGTTAACATTAATCGCTTTTTAATGATGCCTTTTGTGCAAAGGCTATAAAGCACCTATTCTAAAATTAACAACTTGGAAAGTAATGTTCTGTATACCTCAGTTTTACCCACTCTTCCACCTGGCTGGTGAAGAAATGCAGAGCACATCTATGGCTTTCCAGTCGTCCTCATTACATTCCAAAATCCTTAATCTATTTCCAGATTACCTCCCTCATATGAACTAGAAATATGACATCATATAACTCTATAAATATGTCTAGTTTATGTCTTCTGTATGATTGTAATTTCAGTCATATTTGTCTGACATTTACTGTTCAAATATCAATAAATCTTTTACAGTGTTTTCTCTTTGTAGCATCTATATCTAACCCTTGTAATGTGTTTGGTTTGATTTTTAGGGTTTTTTTGACTCATAACAAAACTAGTTTATCTGTTAGCATGGGCACTGGATGTCCTTCCTGTGGACAGAACAATAAAAACATATTCAAACAATAAAAAAATATTCAAAGCCGTCATCATAGCTTTCTGTCCTGTGAGTATTTTCTGTACATTATTCCATTATCATTCCATTCTATCCTTGTATTTTATTTCTCACTCTTACTTCCCTTAAGCTCCTTCAAATTACCAATAGCAATGATACTCAAAACAGGAAACAATACAGATAAATAGGTCTAATCTTTTGCTATCTGTTAATCCACATTGTGCTAACAACTGCTAATGCTAGAACTATGCTTCTGCAAAGTGCTTAATTCAAGTTGGTGATTTAAAGGCACTTTGCTAGTTTATAGATCATAAATGTTTTGTACCTAAATAAAAATCTGGTTCACTGATCATGTTAGAGCTGATGTTTTCTTCTAGAACAGAGCACATGTCCCCAGTTCATACTAGCTGAAGAGTAGATGCAACAGAACTCTTTAGAGAAATCCACAGAAGGTGAATGCAAGTAACTGCTTCACATGTCAAAAATGTTTCTTTCATCTTATAATTTGCAAATTTTCTGGGGATAACACTTATTTTTAGGTATGTTTGACTGACATAATTTTTAAAACTAGAAATAGCTTTACAGTTGCTTAAAGTACTATTCTAAGAAAAGGATCTTTTTCCTGTTGATTGCAGCATTACCACAGTTACTCATCTACCCCTTAGATCCAGATACACGTATAAAAAAACCACTGGTTTTCCCTTAACTCTGTATTAAAGCCATGTTTTCTTAATCTATTTAATTATGTATTTCGACACAACTGCTCATGTTTGAACTTCCCTCTCCATTTGTCCCAAACTTCTTTAAATAGTTAATTGTTTCACTTATCCACTGTCACATGAAAAAGGGAAGTTATGTCAACCCTCAGTGTGGGAGATTTACTCAACCCTTAGTGTTTGATTTGTCTGTCAGTGCCCCAGGAGAGCAGAGATCCCTGTGCCTGGCCATCCTCTCAGCATCCCATGATGGGGACCTTTCACTGAGTGGTCCTGCTGGTTCAGAAGGTGGCTCAATTCACTTATTCAGGGACACACCAACAGCATAAGGAAAACTTCTCAGCAGGTCTTCTCATTTTATGATCCCTTAGTGGGTCTTCCACTTTATTCAAGTATGTCACCCACTGCCAGCAGTAGCCAGCACCCATGAAGGACTCACACCAACAGTTTGTGGAATAACACTCTTTATTGATAGAAAATTGTGACGGGTTAAGGTTCGAGGACTGCTGGTGATAATATCTGACTGCAAAAGCATATACAAAGTAATACATACACAAGCTGTAATCCCCAATAAAATATTCAAACACAGAGTATGGTTTTTACCCAATAGGTGTCCCTATGGGTGAGAAGACAGGTTCAGCCCATCAACTGACCCCAGCACTTAAGATGGCGTCTTCTCTAACTTTTCCCCTTTATAGACTTACTTTTATACTATTTCTTTGTGTTTAGGAGCTTGAGTGACTCTAGTCATACGTATCTTTTTTACTGATTAGTGCAAAATTCTCTCACTTTTCTCTCAAAGATACAGTTAATAAAGTACAGAGCACATGCCCAGTGAGGGGTGGTCATATCCTGGATGGGGGTAACTTTGGGATAGAGGTGTGCAATTGTTATTACAATTAGGTTACAGTGAACCAAGCTCATTGGAGGAGAGTGATTTCACCACAGCTGCAGGCTCAGCAGCAGGACATCTCCCTGTCTGCCCTGGCTGACAGGTGCTGGGCCATTTCTCAGCTGCAAGGTACCAGTGAGTTCCCCTCCCTGCAAGGATTTCAACAGAGCTGGGCCATGGTGTCTCCACACTGCTCCCCTCTCTGATCCATCCCCCTTAGCAGGTGCTATGGATGCAGATTGTGGGTGTGAGGAATTATCATGGAATAGTTTTTGAGTATGCCAACTGCATTCCCTCCAGGGAGTTGCAACTGGATTTTACCCTATAATTCCTGTGCTGTTACAATTCCTGTTAGGATGCAAATATAATTTCTCAGTTTCTTCTAATTTTACCCTCTTCTAATTTTACCATCTTTTCATACACACCTTAACCTGAAGTTCATGAAAGCATTGAACAGAAGGAGGTGCCTTCAGGGGAGTCCTTCACTGAGCTGTGGGAGTGTCAATTTAGGAAATTGGGAGTGTCACATAGTTAGAAGTTAATTTTCTGTCTGTGAAGTAGTTCATTAAAGGGTCTATTTCAAATCAGAGCAGTTTGGCTTCAGAGTGTGAAAATCAAAACCAAACACAAAGGTAGCACTATGATTATGGCAGTTACCAAGAGTGGGTGATGGAATGAATATTGCTTTCTCTATAAAGTTATTAATTGTTTGAAATTTAACATTCCCTAAAGATCAACTTTAGTGTTGATAATCTCCCTGAACTTCTTTAGTAAATTTAGACTAGTGAGCTCCTCTAAAGGGTGGGATGAAAAATCAGTCATAAAACACATATATACACCCAGGAGGTGTTCAGAGAAATGGTTGAGGTTTTTTTTCCCTAGTTTTGTGCCACTACCTCTCTTAACCTCATTCTATTGTTGACCATTGCAATTGTGATACTTCCAGTGAGTCTGAAAAGGTAATTTTTGCCTTGTTTTGACTTTTTCTTTAATGCTAAAATAAAATAGTAAAAATTAAACAGCAAAAAATAGCAAATAACATATTTAATTCTTACTGATATGATTTAAAAATAAATTGTGGATTAAAAGAAATGTTACCTGTACATACTCATTGAGTATTTAAATTCCTTTAATTGCTGTATATCACTGAAAAAAAAATTCTGGAAATTTTCAACCAGTTTTAATTATTTCAATCAGTTTTACTGTTTATGTTGTCATGTATATGTAGATTTAAGGAATTCTGTCAAAGGCAAGTACTGACATTGCCTTTGAAATGTAGTTCAGTATAATTCTACAGTCCACCTTCAAGGCATGGGAAATAAGATCACATGTTTAGTTTATTCATGGTTGGATTGTACCAGTAATCTTGACATTTCACTGTGTAAAAGGAAGGAGACATTTTTGAGCCAGATGTGTAACAATTAAAGTTATCACTGGTATGTGCTAAATATGAACTATTGACTATGACTATGAATTTTATCATTGACTATGGAGAAAATTATAATACTATTTCTAATATTCTGAATTCTAAGGGAGGATAAAAATTAAATAAATAGACAAAACTTCACCCAGTGTCTGGTTTGAAGTCAGTTTTATTTAAGAGGATTTAAAAGAAAAGTGACATATCTTGAGCTTTCTGATTCAACTGCAGAAAGATAGTTGTGTCTTTGAAACATACATCACCACTAGAAGGTACTGCTGCAAAGAAAATTTTTTAAAATCCCATTTTCTGAAGTAACAGTAGTAAAAGGTAACCAAGATTCCTGGAGTGGCAGCCACTACATTTCTATTTGTGGAATTTCACAAGATATGCAGAACTCAACCTGGCATTACTTCTCAACTACAGATAATGTACATCCTCTAATTTTAAATCTATGGAACATGTTCTCACAGCTGAATATGTTTCTCTTGTATTTAGTCAGGCAAAGCTATGCTGTGTTGATTCCAGAGTGATATAACACATTACATTAGACAGTGGCACGATCACAGTAATTTTGTTGGGATTGGTTGTCTTTTCAGTGCAAACAGTACTCCTGAGCCTGTGACTGTTCCATACAATCAGATAAATATTACAGTAAATAACAGATTTTTCATTTGATTATATATTCGTTTGGTTTAGTCAATTCTGATGGAAAGAGCCAGGTTTTGTTGGGTTTTGATGTGGTCAGCAAAACTGGGTTTTTCCATACAACATTCTGATTAAAGGAATTAGCACTAGTCAGGATCAATGTACCACCTAGTCAATAGATGACAAAGTGATAACTGGTGGATAACAAAATGTAATCGCTAATAGGAAATCACAGAATGAACATAGATCCTCAATCCAATGCAACTCAATGTCTCCATCAGAGATGTGAAGAAAATATAAGCAATTTTCCTTCAAGGTTTATAGACTACCAAGGTCTGGTGAAGTGATAGATAAAAGCAGGAGGCATTTTTGAATTGAGGCAAACCATTTTAAGAGGGTCACAGTCAAAGAGGAATAATGGGCTCTGTCTGCTACCATTTTTCCTAGAGTCAGATGAAAAGACATAAATATGGAGGGACAAAAGATTATTGAACATCCTGGGAAGAAGCAATGACCTTGACAAAGATTTAGCGTTTGACCATGCTGCAAAACCTCCTGACCATGAATTTCCAAAACCATTAAAAAATTCAAGGGCTAAAATGGGAGGTAGACAAATTCAAAAGAGAAGAAGGACATATTCTAACAGTGATTAACCTTTTCAGAAAATTCTCTGGAGAAATGATGGAGGCACCTTCATAAAAGTTTTTGAGCTAAAACTATCTATGTAAAATCTGTACTTATTCATCCAAAAATTATTAGATTCAATGAAGGTATTGCAAGGTGAATTTTTATAGTCAATATTATATAGGAGCTTTGAATAAAAATGCATTAAGGATCATTTTAACTTTAAGATTGGTGGAAGGAGGAAAAAAAAGGACCCACACTATAATCTGGATTTATAATTTTTGTTGAAGCTACTTTTCAAATGAAAAGCTTACCACCATGCAGGGTTCCTCCCTTCTCCCCAAAAATACTGGCTCTATTTTACATGCTACTTGGGAAAATAGTAAAAAAATCAAAGTGCAAGTGGATGTTATTTTACAGAGTCATTGTATTTTTGATGTTACTCGTCTAAGAAAAATCTTGTTTTCACTATTGTGGAACTTTAAGTGACTGTGCTCAAAAATACTCTAAATAAAGGCACCAGAGCACAGAGTGTATAGAATGAATAAGCAGTTAAAATATCAGGTCAGAGAAACTGATACAAGAATGGGGATAATATACAGAAAATGAAGATTATCAAGGGTAGTAATGAGAGTAGACTTCTGTACCATTGCCTCCTCTTATGTGTCTTTTCCCTCATCCTCAGTGAGTCAAGAAGAAACACAGCAAGACACTCTAGGCTGTGTTAAAGGAAGCCTCACTGTAAAAATAGATGACTTTTCAAAGTGTAGTTTGTAAACATAGGTCAAAGTATGGGCCAGAAAAATAAGATATTTTATCTATTAAAATCAAAAGCAATAAAGAGACTGCAACAACCTCCTGTTCCCACTTTTCTAGATTATTTTCCTGATTTTTCCCATTCTTTTTGATCTAACATATTGCCTCAGTTTAGAAACAACCCATTACTTTACATCATCACTGCACATCACTTCATTTTTCTACTTTCTCTCCTTCAACATGACTTTCAGATTTACAGAGAATCCACTTTAGAACCCTGCTTTAATTAGGTATTGGTTAATTAATCCCTAAAGCTCCTATGTAACTAATCCCTCATTAAAAAATCCCTATGAAAAATGCGCACACTTTTGTTATGTATATTTTATGCTAGCTTCTCTTCTTTTCCTTGCCACATCTCATTCCAGTAGAAAAAAAAAAAAAAAGACCAAGATATCATGAGTTCAAAAAGCTAAATGAATGAATTTTAAAGAAATAATTCTGAATACAATCCGTGAAACCTTGGCCATGCTGAAAACAGTATGTATTTGTTATAGATTTATTGGGGCCAGGCATTCAAACCAGAACTTCCAAAATAGTTCTAGTGTTATCAAATTTCTCAAAAACGTCTTACATTCATCTGAGATATGACTTCTGAGTTATATTTATATGATAAGATCATCAGATTTATAGTAGGGAAGGCAGCTTCAGCATTTGGTGCGTATCTCATGTCCTAATTCTCTAGTATTCTATAAAGTAGCTTGATTTATTTATTAATAAACAGGTGAAAAACAACAACAGAACAGATGACACTTTTAAGACATGTACAGTGTGTGCGTCACCAGGAGAGTTGTGCATGGAATGTTCTCATATACAATAATGAGACTTGCTCTTAATCAAATAATTACATTGGTGTGTGGAGGTTGCCTGGAATACAAATGCAGCATGCCAAGAGATCTGTCTTAGTATAAAATCTCTGGTACCTAAGTGGATGTGTTTATTACTTCACTGCAAAAGCAAACTCTACATCCTCCATGGCTGTGTCAGAGCAACAGCTTTAAGAGATCATCTTTCTAAATAAGTACAATATAAAAACATGCCAAGCACATTCTGTACTAGACAAATACATTTTATTTCTACTAAAATTTTGTATCTAGGTAAAAATAATTTGCTTGGCTAAAATGAAAAAAAAAACCAAAAACATGACAGCATGGTTTACAACTTTGTTAATGAATGACCATGCAGAAGTTATTAATAAAATAAAACATAATAAATAAATAAGATACAAAAACTTTACAGCAGATTACAATTTTAGTAGACTTTTAATTTTAGGCAGCATAACTGTAGATAGAAGATAAGGAAAAAACACAAGTGGGCAATAGAAAAAATTCTACAATGGGTGGCTAAAATTATTTAGCATCTAAATTATGATTTCATGTGTATATGTGATTACCTGCATGACACATGCAGAATATTTGCATTATGATATATTGATTCTGAAATAATTAGGAACATCAATATTACATGCTCAGCATGGGAGGAAAAGAAGTTTCTTGTACGATGATGTTAGTCAAAATCAAAGAAATCAGCAATATAATATAAATCCAAATATTCAGAAATTAGGATCGACCATATAATTACTTTAAAACCTATTGCTATTTTTAATAAGTTGATCTCCCTGAATTTGGAAGAAAAAAATATTTAGAAAAAAACATAGAAAAAAAAAGTGGAAAATGAGTTGTCAGAAAGATCTGTAGAGAAATGTTGACAGAAAGAAGGACTGCAGAAGTCTCAGTAGGGTTTTTCCAGTAAGTAATAAACCTTAGGGAAGAGTGAATAGATGTGTACACTCTAGATTTTTGCTCTTTGCATGCATGCTTTGAGAGTTCAGAGTCCTTTGCTTTACATAAACTGTTATTTCCTTTAGGAGACTGCACTGTCAAGAGACCCATCGCTCTTTCCCAGAGAGAAAAGAATCACAGAGCTGGAGCTAAGGCAGACCACAGAGCTCTGGCTGCAGGTCTGATCACCAGAATTTCTCTGGTAGCTGATACTCAGGAAACCTGCATGGAAACTTGAAGGACTTCAGCTTAACCTTTCCTCAGAGGCCGTGACTTAGAGCCTGAGATCATGAGGGGATCACATTTGCAGCTCCTAAAGAAACCTATTAAATACATGTTTCCAAGGCAGCTTGTATATGTATGTCAAAATAATATGAGGAATTATACCTTCAGCTGTCCTCATTTAGGAGGTTGGTTTTTTTTTTAAGAAAAGTGAATAATCAAATGTTGTCTTTCCCAAGATCTCATCTTCATAATTATTCTGTGTTCATTAAAGGGAATTAGAATGGCATATGCTAACTAGGACAATTTGGTAATTTGAAAAAGTAACTTGAGTATCATCCTTTGATTAGGACAATAGATTCTTTAGATAATTGCCTATGTAAGGTGCATCTGTATTTTGTAAAGCACTATTGATCTGTGCAGTTATTGCACTCCTTTGCTTTGATTTAGTGCTCTCTTAAAACGAGCCAAGTCTATTTCAAGAGACAGTATCTTGTGAACAGTGATCAAAGTGTAAATTTATGCAAATTCAATGTTTCACCTTAATTACCTTGATGGTGCTTGTCAGCAGCCTTTTCCATGCTTTCACTGATTAGCAAGCTATCACAAATAATTATTATTTCATCTGCAATGACAATGATGCAGTTCATTGGCTTTTTGCCCAGCCACAGTACTGCATCCCACTCCTCAGCCTGCTCTTCTGGAGTTATGCCACAATGCACGTCTCAGGAATTAGCATCCCTACTTTATTCAGTCTATCACCTAAACTCCTGAACTTTATGATCCCATAAGGAAGGTTCTCTGTAACATTTTACAAGTAGGATTACTACATAAAATTGCTAAATATAGCCTGGAAAAATGTGAGGGCAAGGAAAGGCTATTTTCTCTATGATCATTTTGTACTACCTCCCCTTTTTCTTTGAAACACTCATTTATTCCCTCCCTGCCTTTTCTTTTTTTTTGCCTTTTTTTTTTTTGTTTTGTTGTGTTTTGTTTTTAAGAAAAACAAAAAGAACTCTATCCCAGCTAAAACCAAGACAGAATTTTACTTGAGCAGATCAACTGATGCTACTGATGCTGACCAATGAAATATGAAATTTAGAGGTTAACAAATCATTCCCAGGCAGCCCAAGGTTACCCCTGCAAAATGGACACTACAAGCATGGAAATGTATTTGGTTCCATCATGTTGGAAGCATTGAGTCAATCTGAATATGAGGCGCAAGCAAAGAACAACTCAGAAAGTAAATAAGTACCTGTTTGTTCCTTTTTCCAGCTGAGTAATGGAGCAGAAAAACTAACATACCCAAGCCCTGTCCCCATTTCAAACAAACAGTTTATTTTTCATTACACTGGATATACTTGCATGTATTAAAATGGGCATGAAGAATGTGGGGAAGTGAATGGCTGGCTGGTTTTCTTTATGAATGCTTGTACATAATCTTAAATCACTAGCTACTGCTTACAAGCAAAAAGAATGCAAATATAAAAGTAAAAAAAGCAATTAAGTAGCAACATATGGTCAAATACGTAATCTCCAAAATCAGGAACATAAAAGAAAAAGAGACAAAAAATATTGGAAGAGAAGCCTAAAGCAATGTTTCCATACTTTAACTGAAAACAGTGTTTATTGACTCTTCAAGGTCAGAAGAAAAACACCTGAAAGATAAATAAATGCTCTAGCTGCACAAACTCAAACTAAGAAAACAAATTAGAGGATGATACAGAGAAACCAGAGTTAATAGAAGCCACCAGTTCTAAAATCATAAATGGCAAGTACCTATAAAACATAACCCTTATATTCCATAAATGGCAAGACACATTTTTTTAAGTAGTCCCCAGAACGTGACACTGGAGCTCAAGCAGTAACTTAGAATTACTAACATTATAATGATTAGACCAAAGGAAAGTACTTTAATTAAACCTGTCATAAATTAAAGAGGAAAAATTCCAACTTTAGCCAGAAACATCTGCAAGGTATTAAAGCACATTGCTTACCACCACACATTTTGAAACTACAGTATAATGTCCCAGAAAAACAAACTCAGTCAGCAGATAGAAGACCCAGCACCGATTTAATATGGAAAATTTACACAGAACACAAAGATGGTAAAAACATGCAAATCTGTCTATTTGGGCTAATCAAGTAGGAACAGGTATTTATTTCCAAGAGACATATAAAAGAAAACAGTATCCTGGCTGGATTCAAATCAGAACCAGAAAAACAAGTCTACTGAACATTCATAATTCTGCTTAATATTTTGCAAAAAACAGACACTAAACCCATCATCAAATTAAGAGGTCAGTACATCTGATGAAAAATTCTCTTTTGAAAATATGAAGATAAGCAGGTGTTTAAATCAGCTATTCCAGTATAACATAAAGCAAAATAATACTACTCTCTGGTAACATCTGTGCTCAGATGAGTCTAATGAACTCAAGAGAGCTATGATGTGAAATATAAGCATCTACAGACAAATGAGTTAAATCACGTTCTACAATCCAATGACTGTATTCACCAGGCCTGTGGTGGGTATGATGGGAACTTCTAGCTCACATATGGACATCTATACTTGAATACATGGGTGTAGTGCCAACCAAGAAGTCTGTACAGTCTGGCAGATGCAGCACAGGACCTGTAGGAGACTTAGGTTTTCTGTTCTGGTATCTCCAGGCCAAGTGGAATACCCTACATTATCTTACTAAAACATGTGCTATTTAGGCTTAATACCTATTGGATTAAGTCAAAACCTGTACTGAATCAAATTCTAATGGGTGCCTGTTGCTTCCACAGTCAAATTTAGTGAAACATACAAAGCAGAAAAAGACTCTCAAATATTAACATAAATTCTCAGTAGAAAAAAATAAGAACCAAACTCCCAGTGTATACAGTCTTCTGTAAGTAGTCATTGTCCAAGAATAAGAACTCAGAAAAGAATCTAACAAAGGGAATCATGGTACTCTAACATCTAAAAATTCTTTTTTGTAGCAGAGTAATATTATTTCAAATTATTTGCTTGTAGGAGGTCACCGACCATTACACACATCTATTACTACAAAAGAAAAGGTAGCAAAACAATGTAGCAAACTGTTGTCACATTATGAATTGAAACCAGTAATAAGCAAAAATTACAATCTCAAATTTCTTTTATAGCCTCATCATTTGGAAACCATGTTCAATTATTATTTGAGAATGTCCCCCTGCATGTTAGAAACTCCCTGTAATCATGTAATACATGGGTATTTATGGAATTTCAGAAGGAAAAAAATGAACTGGCAATCAATTTATTTGTCAGCTACTGGGAAAAGTGGGCAGGATTTGTCTTTCACTGATGGGGAGAAAAATCCTTCCTAATATTAAAGTGATCCTGAATTAATGAGCTGAAATAGAACGCACTGGTACACGAGATATATTTTGCATAATGAAAAATGCAGCAAAGCATGTTTGAAATAATTTACTAAAAGCTCAGTAATTTTACCCAATGCCCTAAAGCTGAAGAAGTTTGAAACAGAAAAGAACTATATAATCTAATTAAGTTCATTCCGAAATTTTCTCAATTATGCATTAACCAGGTCAGCCTACCTTTAAGTGCATTACTAAGGCTATTTTCTGGGTTGGAAAATGTCCTACACCCTACCAGAACATAGGCAGGAAGCTGATCCAGCTATCTGTGCTTCAGTCATGTCATCTTCCTTCTTCGCTGTGATGCCCTATTGACTGCCATCAGGTTAAACATGAGGGTGCTGAGTATTACTGTGGTGCAGTAAGCATGGGTTGTATACTGAAGTTACTGAAGTTATTTTCAGCACCCTTTGCAAATGGAAATGTTTACCACTCAAGTGTTCCATGTGGGTAATCCAACATGCCACAGAATGAGATGCACACTAATAAACTGCTTTGCCCCACTAGGTCTGATTTGTAAACCACTTCTACTGGCTGATGTTCTTTGCAATCTGTAGCGCTGTACCTGTGGAGAAGAATTTTTATTAGCAAGACGACTCAGATGAATACTTAGTTCAGAGTGTATTGATGATATAACAATTTGTACATAATAAAGGTGAGTGAGCGTTTGCTAATGGAATTATTTATTTTACTGATGGAAGAATGCTTCTGAGTAAATCTATTTCGTATAAATCTATTTACTAAATCTGCTTTAGACTGTTGTTTGCTCGTTGTCCAAGAGCAGAGACCCTACCATTAAAAACCTAGGAGTTCATGCAGCCTTGCTGTTTATACTAATAGGATTTTATCTGCAGTTCACTAGCAGCTTGACATTGTACTATATAAATCCATTTTGCATTTTGATGGCTTCACCTTTACCTGAAAGCTACAGCAGGAACACATTATGTGGAATTTTCTGATGAATTGTCTTTGACCTGCTGTCTTTATCTTCCCTCAGTACATGAAAAACTTTTCTTACTAATTGCTTTCCATTCCCTTTTTTATTTTGAAATAATCTCTGAAGTAAAATTCAATTCAGCTTACTTTAAAGAGAAAAAAAAATAAGATTTTAAATTGGGTAAACATAAATATCCTGTACCTAGAAACCTGGAGACAAAATGAAGAAGTAGCCTTCCATCATGGCTCTAAAGTTCTGTTGACCTTTTTTTTGTTGTATCAGCCAGCCTTCAGATTCCTCAGTCAGATGCATAAAATGATTTCTATTAACTCATCCCTCTACCTCATTGTCTAGTTTTAAAATCCATTATTAATACGGTATTTGACTTCTGTAGCTCATAAAATCATGAATATTTCCCTCTGCAAGGGGAGGCTGCAAGGTTGTGCCTCTTCCACCACACAGGTTTGGAGCTGGCTGCAGCACACTGCAGCACACTGGGCTGAAGCCCAGGCTACTGACCACCTGCACTGCCTTTCTACCTCCAAAGCTGGACCAAGGGTGGAGGGCAGGAACAGATTGCCTGGTGGTGAATTAGGCAGGGGAGCACTGTGTATGGGTTAGAGCCAAGATCAGTGCAGAGGCAGTGATGTGTTGGCAGAGCCTGATGAAGCCTTCCTTCAAAATCAAGCCTACGTTTGAGCCATTGTATGAAAGGCCATAAAGACAAAGCCTCAGTCATCTTTTTTTCATCGTCCCTTAGTTTAAAGTGGTGTCTTCAGTATCAGATTTTTCCAAGAGTGGGTTCAGAGCAGCTTCAGAGGGCTCTAGTTCTGCCCAGCCTATTGGAAGATGAGGTTGTCTGGGAAGACTTTGCCCACTGAAAAACTGTTTCAATAGAAGCACAGATGAAATTTATTCCTACAGCTCTGGCAAAAGGTGCATGAAAAACCCTGACCAAACCTCAGAATCATAACATGGATGCTCAGAAATAGCCATCTGTCACAAGCAGCTACTTCACCAACAGAAACAATATTGAACCTGAATTTCTGCTAGCATTTCCCTCTGCTGCACTATCACAAGCGCAGGTGCCTTGTGATGTTGACCATACTCTTTTAGAAAAACAAATCAATTGAAGTCACCCTTAACAAAAGCCTTGGGTGCAGACAGCTGCTTTCTAATGAAAATTAAATTTCATTTGAGATTATTTCCATTAAATTTTATCAAAACCAAATGTATTCTTCTAGTAATGAGACATTCAAGACCCTCAAGGATCTCTTTCTAGAGGGTCTATAGAAAGTAAATGGTATCCAGGAAAAGAACTGCCATTGAAATAGTTTGCTAGATTTCTTGTAAAAGCTTAACAAACCAAAGTGCAGCCCAGGATGACTTTTCTGTGTGATTCCCAACAGCATACCCTGACCATTCTGTAGATGTGTCTTTGCCACAGACAGCAATAGTGAAGTGTGGTGAGTGTCCTTACAGGAAAGCCAGAAAAGATGATAGATGGAAGGAACTGAATCAGGCTGAAGTGCATTTCAACAGCAAGTACCATGCCACGGGAGCAGAAGGGTAACAAGAGAGTTCAGTCTGCAGAGAAGTGTGGATTTATACTTAGGCTCAATCAGATTCTGGACAGGTTGTGGACCTGTTCATACCTGATCTTTCTGAGAAATTTGTGCTGGGATGACAATCTCAGAAGCAAAAGAAGCAATTTCCTGTAATAGTCCATTAATATTACTGTAAATGGTTTCTTGTCTTAAAAAATCTTTCTAAATATGTGCACTTGTGCTGCGTAACACAATAGGGTCCCAATCTCACTAAATTTTGCAATATGAATGTAAATATCTGTAGAATCATATGGACAGAGAAAATACTTTTTTTTTCAATATTGTCTACTTAGTCAGTAATTATACTAACTTATTCCTGTGTCTACCTAGTAGTAAAATTTTCTTGTCTTTCAAAAACTTGGAATAAATAGAATATCCATCTGATAAGAACAGTCGGTCCCAGTAGAATGTTCCAAAAACAATTCTAAGCAAGCACCTTTATCATTCATCAAATTGGAAATATTTTACTGACACTATTCAAATTCAATAAATTCTAAAGACCTGTTGACATAGGTTTTTCAGCCTTTGAGAAACGAAAGTCCTTGTCTCCCTTCCTTTATAATGAAAGACCTTGACAGTGTGAGGTTGGAAAACCCTATTTTGAAGAAAACTAAGAAAAACTAGTCAAAAGCCTAGACTATGTGAAAATGCTGTCCTTCATTTTCCTTCTATTCCTAAATTACTTGGCCATTTGTTTTTTTAACAAAAAGCTTTAAAATTTGTATATGAAAAATACAGAATTTTCAGGAAGCATGAAACAGTATACACTGCTAATTCCAGACTGTTTAAACTTTCCTGTTTCTCTGTACTGGAGAAGACAGTACTTTCTGAGGCCAGATATCCCATAGATAAACAGATAAGTCCAAGTAACTGGTTTATTAATTTAATTTTCTAGTTCCTAAACCCACCTGTCATCCTGACAGCTAAGTGCTGATTATGGAAAATTAAAACACAAAATTAGAACCAAGCAAAAACAGTTAATCAAATGCTAAACAAAATAAATGGGTCTTGCTTCCTGCCCTGAATTGATTGAAATTCACTGAAATTAATCATCTATTAGATTCTACTCTATTGCCACCTGAAGTTAATAATGCAATCTTTAGTAATCTTAAGTTTTCATGTTTCTATTCCTAGGCAGGAGGTACAATAGGCAACAGAGAGCAATTTGACAGTACCATTATCTATCTTCAGACTAATTTGTTGAAGATACTTTCAAAAAGGTTCACTTTTTTCCGTTTATCCAGTCTTCCCAAGAGAATGAGTTTTATGTGATCGGGAGAGGTTGGCATTTTAGGGGAAGTGGGAGGAAACTGAAGCATCTTTGGGTAGGCCAATTGTTGAACCTGATAGTATCCAAATCCACTCAGCTGAAGCTTCACATTGCAAATTACACTGAGAAACAACTAGTAAAAGAGCCACACTGAGGAAAACACTTCTTTGCTTGCTCTGTGGGAGAGTTTACAGTTGAAACTCTCATGGTGTTGAACAGCTTAGTGAACTTATATGAAGAGAAGATCTTACAGAGATACCAGCTATAGGAAAGCTTCAACTGAAGTTCACGACCCTATTAAAAAATCCGTAGGAATTTCAGATTAATTCTTTTTTACACTCATGACAGCACTTACCATTAGTGTTTTGGTATTTCACAGGCTCAGAGAATGGTGCAGGAGGTCAGTAAGTCCAATCTTTCAATGTGAGTCCAAAGCTGTTTTCTCTGTGTAGTCTGTGGAGAAAACAGGGCTGAGATACACTGGACTTGCAGGAGTTTTATATGCCAGTCGTTTAAAAAGTGCCATGGAGATAGCAGAGTTCTGCTTTTGTACATTAAGATTGACTCTGTGGTGAAGAGCATGCTGAGGAAGCTTGATAAATATAATATAGGGAGAAATTGATCTGGAATTGAAATTCACTTGAAGTTTATTGTGAAAACTGTTTCATGTATGAAAAGCAAAAACAAGGAAGCTCTTATTTATCAGGCTACAATCTGTAAGTGGCCCTTCCTATGGAGGTCTGAAAGTCTCTTCACCAAAGTGTATTCGTGTGCTTATTAAGTATATGCTGAGGCAACCTGCGTTAAACATAAATTCATGGCATGATACCTCATTAAAATGCCATTAAAAAATAAGGTGCTGTAGTAAATTTTTGTCAACAGAATAAGTAATAAAAAGTCTGTATCATACAGTTTAGCAGTTTTGAGGTGTTACAGCATGTTATAAACTAGTGAACAGCATGTTATAAACTAGTAAATTCAGAGACTGTAGTAGAAAGTGCTTTAACATGAGTAACTTTCAATGACTGGAACAAGATTATAACATTTTATTAGACAAAAAGAAAGTAATACATAAAAAATTAAAGATAAGGTGGATGTTAAATTTATCTTTATGACTTTTAAAGCAGAACTGTCTAAAGATCAATGCAAATGTAGAAAATCTCCAATATTGTGATCATATCTACCACTAAAACCATCTTTGTACTGAGATGTCACTGCCAACTATGTCTTATTTTTCCTTAAAAAATAAAATAACATTTTTATTTTTTTTTTCTATTAATTCCATGGATTTAGTATAGCTTTAGCCTTCAGACTTTTTATCTTTGGATGTTACCATGCAATCATGAAAAGATTTGGTGGATAAATTAAATAAAATGAACTAAGCGTATTTAAACAGAAACAAATCTCAAGATTTCAAGATGATATGGACTATAATATACTCATAGAGTGTAAAATATGCCCAGAAGACCCTATTTTGTTCAATGTAGCTGTACAAGTGAGAAGAAGAAAAAAATTTAAAGGTAGTGGTGTTCAACAGCTGGTCTATAACTTGAACTATGATCCTCTAATAACATTGTTGGATTTATGACTAATAGAACTTATTTTTTTAACCAGGTAGGAGCTCAATCTTGAAAAAGCAATTATGCAGCATATCACTATTGCAGCTCCGTTTGTTTCTGTGTTTTTCTTTCTTCACTGCATTCACAGCAGCACACCTATATTCCTCAGTAGAATGTATGTGTATGTGTTGAAGTAGAACCTCTCTGTGCAAACATGCCATTAAGCAATGGCCATAAAGGAAAGTGCATTGTGCAAGTCTAGACATTGCTAATACTCGCAAAATCTTTGTGCTTTTGTTGATACCCAGTTTGCACTCCTCTCCTGAATGTAATCTTGTGTCATCTTTGATTGGAATTCTACTCCCTCTCCCCTCCACTTTTCTCTTAGATAATCCTGCAAGTCACAAGCAGGAAGGGGAGCTTGAAATGTTTTATGGTAGTTTGCGGTATGATCTTTAAGGCTGTCGTAGACTGTAATGCTTTCTAAATGCTTATTATCTTAAAACCCCTAGAATTTTCACTCTTAAAGCAAACCAAAGAGAGGCCTGAAAATCAAAATCACTCAATTTTTCTGTGGATACTTAAAGTAAAGAGGGAAGAAGTTATCAATGCTAGATTTTTCACTTTCTGCTTAGATAATTCTTAACAGTGACACATACTGTTTGTGGAAATTCATAGTGTGTTATTCAAGAGCTAAAGCTGGATTGCCTGAAAAGATTTCTATGCAGCCGTAGCTATTATAGCATTGAAATTACCTGTCCAAATCCCATTGCTTGCACATTGCATGGAGAGATTTGACTTGGTGAGTCACCATAAACAAGGCAGAAATGCAGCTTTAAGACACATTGGAAAGTGGACTTGGCACACAGGAAGATGAAATAGTGGAAAACAAGAGATGAAGTGTGCAAAGTGCTCTGTACAAGTCCTGGTTGGTCTGTACATCCAGAGAGCAAAACTGATGATTAAGATGAGATTTTCCACAGCTGTGGTGTAGACAGATGAATAAGTGTCCCACAACCAACCTTAAAGACCACAGGAGCACAACAGCCAAATGCTGCCTGCTTGCAATGAGTGTTTCTCATTATAAGAGCTGTTTCTTTCGCTATGTTATTCAGCATTTCTGTTGTAATGTATTGGATTAAATGGCAAGCTTGGTTATTTTTTGTGGAGGGTAGGTGCAGGGGAAGGCTATAGGGGTGTCTTCTGTATGAAGCTGCCAGAGGCTTCCCCCACATCCACCAGGGCCAATGCCAGCTGGCTGCAACACAGATCCACCTCTGGCCAATGCAGAGCTCTGTGAAGATCTGAAAACTTTGTGCAGGTGCTATAGTTTTATGTGCTCAGAGAAAGAAGTGGGTAGGAGAAAGTGCTCTGGCCTTCATTGATTTCAATTTTTATTGACTATTTTATAATCTTTTTATTGGAAAGTGGTTTCATTGCTGACCTTTCATATCTGCTACCCTGAGGATAGCAAGATGAAAAACATTAAATATTATCCTTTTCCTTTAATAAGAGAAATTGGATATTTTGTTTGTGAGAGCAAAATAATCTCAGTCTTGGAGTTCATTTCACCGTGCAACAGAAAATATGTTTTGATATGTAATAGAAAGCACATCTACTTTTACTAGTTTCCCATAAAATGATAAAACATATTATTTGTTCATATATGAGGTTCTGAACAGGTGGCAGCTTTAATCTACACTTTAGGGCATCTAACTGGTATTTGAAGTGCTTAGAAAGATTTAAAAAATGAAAACTGTATTTAAATATAGATAGCGTGTGGTTGGCTAGAAATTATTTGCATTCACATCCTGAAGTGATTACAATATCAGGTTGATATAATTCACTTTTTCCAGTAGCACTGTTCTTTTCTAATGACCCAACTATGGACTGTAAAACCCAAAGGAGAATTATTTCACAATGTGAATTATTTTTTCTAAGTGGTATCAGCTCTAAGACATGCAAGCCAATTTAGCGTACAGATAATAGCATATACATGTATTGGGCTTCTGTGGCACTGGTTAAACAGACTCGATTTAAATAAATAATTTTAATTTATTTCCAATCAAATCAGAGTAGGATACTGAGAAATAAAACCAAACTTTAAAAAAAACCTTTTCCCCTTCCTTCCTTTCTTCCTGGGCTTAATTTTACTCCCAGTTTTGTCTACCTCCTCCCCTCATAGGCTCGAGGAGTTGGGAAAGAGGGGCTGCTGTTTGTTCATCACACCTTTCTGTCACTCATTCAAAATCAGAGGGAGGACTCCTCACAGTCTTACCCTCCTCCAGCCTGGGGTTCCTCCCATGGGAGACAGTGTTCCATGAACTCCAGCATGGGTCCTTTCCACAGACTGCAGTTCTTCCCAAACTGCCCCAACATGGTCCTTTCCATGGGGTACAGTCCTTCATGAACAAGCTGCTCCAGCACAAGGTCACAAGCCCTGTCACCAAACCTGCTCCAACATGGTCTCCTTTCTCCACGGGGCCACAGGTCCTGCCAGGAGCCTGTTCTAGCATGGCTTCCCATGGTGACAATCTGCTTCAGGCATCCACTTGCTCCAGCCTGCGGTCCTCCATCTGCAGGTGGATCTCTGCACTGCCATGGACCTCCACAGCATGCAGGGGCACAGCTGCCTCACCAAGGTCTTCACCATGGTCTTCATGGGCTGCAGGAGAATCTCTGCACTTGCACCTGGAGCACCTTCTCCTCCTCCTCCACTGACCTTGGTGTCTGCTGGGCTGTTTCTCTCACAAATTCTCACTCTTCCCTTCTCTGGTTGCAATTGCTTTCCCACACTAACTACGTTTCCCTTCTTAAATCTTTTATCCCAAAGGCCGAAATGTGTGCAGGAAAGAAAATACCATCTGCTTCACAATCAGGTCCTCAGATGACTCTAGGAAATCTATTGCTGCAAAAAAAAGACCGGTTTAAAAAAAAAATAAAAAAAACTCCTTGCAGACTATGTCAGTCTGATCTGAAAGCAATGTTTGCTTTCTGCCTCACATCTGGGGAATGTATAAACAATTTGCAACAGTTATCTGGAAGTGGGATAGTGTTTAATAATATTTGATTAATTCTTATCTAATTTTTCAGTGAAGGAGAAGAATAAATCTTACAAGCTGAAAAAAATGTCCTTCCACTAGCTGCCTCTTTTAAGAAGCTGTGACACTTTAAAATGTAACTATTTTAAAAGGTGGTCAGAGACACGGCACCAGTGTTCAAAGGCTGTCTCACAAATGGTTAGCCCACATCTCAGCAATTTTTATGTCTGGAAATGTTTTCATGTTTTAAATCAGAGATTGTATAACTGCTTCAAGGGTAGTAGTCAGATTTTTAAAAGTAGACATCACTTTCCACCACTGAGCTCAAGTTATTAAATAAGAGATATTGCTTTCAGAAGGTTGCTTCATGCTGCATATTGAAATGCATTGATCTCAGTCTGCTTTCTAGTGGCCTAATTTTCCACATCGGAAAATGAGTAAAAAAAAAAAAGGAAATATTTTAGCAGTTTGCATTTGTAGAAAAATTGGTTAGCTTTCTCAGTGCGAAAAGAAATTAAGATGGAATGGGACTAAAGAACAATTTGCTTTCATCCGTCCATCAGATGGTCTCATCATCAGGGCAAATCACGGCAATAGATCACATGCAAGAATTTACTTTCCTTATATTGCTTACTTACCAGATTAAAATAAAAATGTCCACATGTTCCAATCTGTCTGCTTTAACAGAGAGAAACCTACTTTAGAAACATACAGTAAAAAGAAGAATTTATGAGCAATTTAGAACTCCATAAAAATGGCACAGTGAGACGTCTCAGACAATTACCAAGGACAGTGGCAATGCTAATTTATCTGTGCCACAGAATTGTATAAGTTATTTATAGATTTTAGGTTCTGGTTTAACTTAAAATTGTTGCTTAAAGAATTCCTGAATGAGACAATCAAGCAGCTGCATGTATTTGTTAACAAGGAGATTTACACCGCTGTAGTAAAACCATAAATTACTAAGCTATACATTATTTTGGCATGCCAAACATGTAAAAGAAGAAGAGAGGGGGGAAAACACTTTCACATGTGTCTTAAAGGACAGTTAATGAACTGCCAGAATTTAAATCATGTTGTCTGTATGGATACTACATCAAACAAAACCCAAACCAATTTATTGACTTTTGTGAAAGCATTCAAAAAAATCTATTACATAGACAAGTGCCACAAATGAAGAGAATGAACCTTCATTAACATATACAATAAGCACAAGTCCTTCTCATCAGAACTTCTTCAGCCCATGCATTAGTGCTCTGTGTTGACTCAGTGCCTGGACTGAGGTGTTGCAGTGCCTGAATCAGCATTTTCTTTTCTCCTCAAAGAAATGTGAGAGAAGTGTTGCTTGTCGTTCCAAATACCAGATTACAAGTTTAATGAATTATTGATTTCCTTTCATTGGATCTGGGAAACCTTGATAATAATGTTGGTATATACAAGGAACACATAGAATCTGGAGGAATGTTTCATGCATGATTAATTTTAACCAGTCTAATGGGATGCCTCGTGACTGTTTTCTATTACTGTTCATAAAAATCAACTTTTCCTTGGCAATGAAATACCACTGAAATATATTCTAATAGCTATAATGACAGTGTGTAGGCAGTTTTACTGCAAAGAGATGGTCAACTTCTCAGCACCCCAAAGGTTATTTTAACAGAAAAGTGTGATATAAAGCTAACTTTTGGGTCTTATCAGGCTAAACTTTCACAGACACACAGACACTGCAAACCAAAAAGCCTTTTGGAAATGACAGGCTCCGAATCTTTTTGCTCTTATAGCATTCTGTGGCAGACTGACCCTATAAATCTGAAAGAGATGTGGAGGAAAATGGATGCTCCAAATCCTAAATCAATCAATATTGGAAAGCATTCTTTAAAGTAATCTCATCAAGTTACTTTAATATTGCAATGTTATCAGTGATTTACTACTTTATCTACAGTTATGTAAACTCTAATATGATCTGCTATTTTATCTCATTGATTTTTTATGAGATGTAGTTTGTGAATTGTTATGAAACCGAGAAACGTCTCTTGATACAAATCAGATAATGCAGGAATAGATTAGGAATAGATTGCTTGAACACATAACCATGTCTAAACTGAGAAATATTGATCATATTTCAATAATAACATTTTTTCAGGAAAAAAAATATATAGATGAAAAAGGCAAGCTCTATTAGCAACATTCTTGGCAGTTTTTCTTTCCTTGTTTGCTGTTTAAAAATATTCATAAAGTTAATGAACAAATGGATGCAGTTTAGTAAATCAGAGGCAGAACACTAAATGCTAGCAATGCAATTATATCTTCCCTGATGCTTCACCAGTGAACAAGAAGAAAAACTTGCAGAAGTACCAAAGGAATTTGCATCTCTGTTTAAGCAGCAGTATCCTGAACAATGCCAGACTTGAACTAAAACTGATGATAAGGAGTTATGGGAAGCTAGAGGGAAATATTGAAAATACATAAATTATGGAAATAAGATCTTTGACACTCATTTTCCTAGATTATCTGAGTGACAAACTAGAGCCTATACATTAGCAGAGCTTCCCAATATTTTTCTCTTAAAGAACCCATTCATATCCCTTTATTTTCCTCTCTTTATCTACAGAACAAATTGGTCACCCAAGATGGATTTCTCCAAAGACAGCTGGGCTTTTTTCCCTGTTTTGTCCTGATGTATATGGATGAGTAACAAAGGTCCTGAGGTCTGCTGGCAGGTGATAAAGTGCATATTTCATTTATTGGGTAGGAGGCACTTTGTTAGAGACGCCAGCTTATTGAGGCTGATAGCCAAAAGGATTCAGAGTGAGTGGAACTGCTCTTGATATTACAGGCTTTTTCCAAGGGAGGCAGAGTTGGTGAAAGCAGAGTTTTAACCTGTGGAGCAATGTAATAACGGACAGGTAGCCACTGCCAGCAAAGCAGATTTGGAGTTACCACAGCTTCTGAATGGTGTAACACTGTCAAATGATTACAAATTTGAACTTTGAGTGTCTGGCTGTCAAAAAAAAAATCTCTATTTCTTCCACTTTGTTCTAGAATAACTTTCTTCTATAAATCCTGTTGAAGAGTTTGATTTTGTGTTCAGTATTTAATGACAAGGTCAGAGTGGATGACAAAGAGAATAATTATTCTTCACGAGGGATTGCAAGGAACTATTTGTCCAATGGCAACTATGCCTGTATGGCTACAGGTTGTTCTGGTTTTGCTGTTCTTATCATTATACTATTATTATATTTCTCTGTTATCTTGACATTTTTAATTTTCACAAAAAATAGACTGCAATTACTATAAACAAACAAACAAACAAACAAATAAATAAAATATTATGGGAAAAATTCAGCCATGGGAATAAAGAGGAATTTCTGGATTTTATGATAATTATTCTGTAGGAAAATAATCTCAGCCTTAATAATATTTTCTTTTGTTAAGTACATCAGTGTCTTTTAGATGTGGAGAGTGCCTAGTACGTGAGAAGGCAAAAGTATCTAATAATAGAATGAAGGGATGGAAGCCAACTGCCAAAAAAAAGGTGGAATTGCTGGCAGCTTTGATGGATAACCTAGTAACAAAGATGAAGAAGTCTTACCTGGAGTGCATGTATAGAGAATAAAACATAGGCTAAAAGGGGAAGTGACAAAAGGAAGAAAATGGATCTGTAGAAGAAAAAAGGCATTGTTAAATGAGTAGATGAAAAGAAAGAATCATTTTATTTGCCAATAAAAAAAATTATCTAAGGAAATTACCCAGATTATTTTAATATTAGTTTTTCCCTTGAAAAAACAATGAAGATAGCAATTAGGGAATTTAACTTAACAACTGAAAAAATCCATTAATGAGAAATAAAATTAGTTTAGTTGACAAATCACAGACTGTCTGACAGGCACAGTGTTCTTTTGAGAGTCTTAAAAGGACAGATGTGCCCCAATTATATTCAATTTAGTAAGATACTGCATCTAACTTCTATGTGACTCACAAAAAAACCCTGGATTCTACTCTTTCTTGGAAGCAAAAATAAAAAAAATCAAAACCACAGCATGTTGCAACTATTAAAAGGTCGTACTTACAAGGAAAGTCTGGATTAAAGCATTATCCTTAATAAATAATTTCTATATGTGAGAATTTTTCATGTATTTGCAACTAATATAGAGAATGGATTAAGGGAATGTTTTCAAACTAAAAAGGAATGAGAATCATACAGTTGACCACTATGGAAAAAAAAAATTAATTAAAAAAAACAGAACAAAACAAAGAACCACAAGCAAACAAAAAACCCAAACAGGGATGTGTGCAATGCAATGATATTAAGCAACACCCAATACAATACAAACAAGTGATAAAGTTGTGTCAGATAAGCATTTTTCCTTAGGCTTCACCCCCTCAGGAGGAGGCTTGCATATACAGCACTAACTGAAAGGAGCCAAGGAATTTCAAGGTCTGTCTTCCCATCACTTCCCCTCTGTCTGATGCATCACACATTTGTATCACATCATGCTGCCTTGGCCATGTGGCTGCTCATCCCTGTATAGGGGGATGGAGTCCACCACTGAGACACCACTACACACTTTATTATCATGACCATTCATTTTCTCCTAAAGATTTGTTTAACATTAGTTTATTGTCTGTTCCATTCCATTACTTTTTCCATCCTAAAATATATATTCTTCAGAAGGATACTAAGAAAAATGTATAAAAGCCTATTAAATGATTAGAAGAATTCCCTTTTTAGTATCTGAAACATTCACAAACCCTCAATGTTCCTCCTACCTAGGGTTGTATTATAAAATTATTTTCTCCATTTTCTAGAGGAACTGAAAATGGTAAATTGACTAAGACCTCTTGAAAAATCACTGGTGTAGGAAGGCATTGAAATCAAGACCCATGAACCTTAGAACTACTGACTATACTGGTGTATGTAATTCTCACCAGTAGATAAAATATTAACAACACAAATAAATTTATGAGACGATAAATGTGAACTTTGTATGCAAATTTGCAGTAACTAAGTCCCTGGGTTGTTCTACAAAATGCTTGCTTAGTCCAGAAAGGTGTTTACACTATGCAGTTACCATAGCACCTGGTTTAGTGTAGTGCTAAATCCTGCTGACAAGACAGTGTGTTTACTCAGGCTCAGCTATGCAGCAAGACGTCCACACCACTTCCACTTAGCTCAAGATTTAAGTAGGATGGGCTCCTTTTCACCTGCAAAAGCTTGTCTAAACGTACATAAAGATAAATTATTTCAAGAAAAGAATTGTCTCCTGCAATGGGTTAGTTGCACTACTTAATTAGTGCCTTGTCTTTATTTTTTTTTTTTGTCTTTACTTGGAGTCAGGATTAAAACATGAAGGAGACAGATTTTTTGTTAGGACTTGGTTGCTTACTAAATCTTATTTAAAGTACAGAGAGTTGTTGTAGCACTTCTAGCTACCAGCTAAAAGTGAGCAAAATGGAGGTGAATCTAGCTAGTTACAAGGTCTTTTAAAGCCAAACAGTCTAATTAAAAGCTAACACTTATATTATTTATACTTTTGACTTAATAACCAAACACCTGTGACCTGCACCGCGGGATTTTCTATCTAACTAAAAACTACAACCTGAAAGCATGAAGAAGAATAAGGAAGAAGAAGGAGGAAAGAGACAACACTCAAGAATCTCCATCTTGTCATATACTTATTACTATATTTTAAAACTTGAAATTCAAAACTTTTCACCATGTGAAGTTACACACGTTTATTTCAACTACACACTAGTGATTCTAACCCCATCACTCAAATTTGGAAGCCTTCTCCAAGGCCTCAAGTCAAAGGCAGTTTTCTCCTGGGGGTCAGTGTCAGAAAGCACAGAAAGTTCAAAACTCCCAGGCTTCTGGGTTCCAACAGAATCCTTGCAATACATGACTCTTTTTTCCATGGGATATTTGCCATAGTTTGCCAAGATCTCCTTATCTATCTTTCTTCTTACTCCCTAGTATCCTCACATTTCGTATCAGACTTTCCTTTTCCTTCTCTGCACTGTATTTTTGCCTGGTGAGACCAAGCTCTGAGGCGGTGCTCATTGTTTGGACAGGAGTGTGAAAGCTTTTGGCAAATAAGATTAGAGGTGCTCTGTGGGAGACAAGTATGTGCTAGAATGTCCTGTATTATTTAGATGTCTCATTTTTAGATATGTTCAGTCCCTTCACTTATGTAACAGAAGAGTGTACAAATGTATCAAATTTCCAAAAATGAAACGTATCAAACGAAGTCTACGACTTTTCTTGCAGTTTGCACGGTAAGGAAGTGAACACAAGAAAGACAATAAGAAAATTATACTTATGAGCAAATTGTTATCAATTAACAGTATACTGAAATTTATAATTTTGCCCAAAGAACAGCAGAAATAATAGCATAAATGTAAAAAGCAAGAGACATTCATTATAATGACTTTATAACAATGGCGTTATCAAAACATAGGATCAAATTTTTTTTAATTTTTATTTTATAATTTTTGTTTCTCTTCAAGGACATAACAAAGGCACTCAATCTAGATTCCAACTTCTCTAGTATGACTAAATAAAAGAGACTGTAGAAACCTGTGAAAGGTGGCTCATCTCTCCTAAGTTCTGTGCCTAAAAATGGGTATCATTTTGACCACATCTATGTTTTCCAGTTTGCTTTTTAGGTATATTAAGAAATTATTTTTAGCCATGCAAAGCATATCAATTTCAGCCATCATCCTGTTAAAATCTGTCAAGACATTATGATCTCCTAAGTATAACAGAATAGAGGTTTCCTTTACATGACCTCCCTTTATGTCATTGCCTTCTAGTTTTTATTTTCTTTTTCCTTCATTGGATGTACACAGTAGATCTCCTGTGTCAAAAAGTCAGCATTTGTGGTAAAGAAAGCTGTTGATTGCAGGATTCTTTCCTGTTGCTGTATTTAGAAAGAGCATACTGAGTGACTAATGTGGTTGCAAGCAGAGAGAAAAAGTCTCATTAGTCAAAGCAAACAAATGATTCTATGGAAAATTCCTATGTCAAGTCAGTTAATCTGCCTCTTCACAGATGATCACTATTATGTGTTTCTTATTTTCTGAATGCTCAGGTGGATGATCTGGTGTCTAATTGATGGACCTGCTACTCAGTAACAGTAATAAACAGCAATGAGTAAGAGCTAAGTTTTGGACATAAGAAGTGCCATTTGGTGATAAATGTTCTGCAAATAACAGATACTAGAAATGTCAAATTAGGGACCTGATTTCACACAACATTTTCACACTTATCTTACCTGTTCTCTTCCAGTCCAAAATGGAACTGCTTTGACAGAAGAGTTAGGGTAATACATTTAAAAAGGTTTACATTCCCAAATCCAGTAGCGATGAATGTTGAAGAAAAATTCAGAATCAAACTTTGGTTAAGGAACCTAAGAAAATAAGGGAGAGAAACATATGCTGATTATAAAGGGTGGAAAATAAAGACATTCCACTCTTAATATAGCATATGGTCTTGTAATAACAACTTTTATCACAGTGCAAAAGTATCCTTACAAAGGCATTACCTAGCTTTGATTTTCTTAACTCAATGGTTCTAAAATTTAGGCATGAAAGGTTGATTTCAGTACACAACTCATTTTGGAGTTCTAGAGGCAATTTTCTAAAACCTACTTTACATTAAATGCTTATTAGATTTTTATTTTTTTTTTGGTGTGAGGAGCCAGCATATCTTACTGGTTTGTGTTTAATAAATGTTCCTTGAAAACCAAGACTTATGCTTAAGAGCCTAAGCATCAATCACTCCTCTTAACTTCAAGATCCTATTATATGAAATCTTGACTCTTGTACATTTTTGTGGTTTAAGCCCAGCTGGAGGTTAGGTACCACACAGCCACTTGCTCATCCCACCTCTCTCCCATCCAACACAGCGATATGGGGAGGAGAATCAAATCTAAACTTGTAGATTGAGAAAAGAGCAGTTTAATAATCTAAAATAAACTAATACACTAATAGTGTTATTAATGATAATAATTAGGGGGAAAAACAAGTGATGTACAATACAATTGTTTATCACCTGCTAACTGATGACAGACCCACCTTCTCAAACCCAGATCAGCCTCCCCTCTGAGTAACTTCCTCCAGCTTATATACTGATCATGACATTCCATGGTGTGGAATACTCCCCTGGTTAGTTTGGGTCACCTTTCCCAGCTATGGTCCCTTCCAGTTTTGTTTGCTACCTCCTCATTGGCAGAGCATGAGACAACGAAAAAGTCCTTGATTTATTATAAACACAGCTTAGCAATAGACCAAAACATCAGTGTGTTATCAACACTTCTTATTCTCAATATCAAATATAGCATCGTAACAGCTACTGAGAAGAAATTAACTCTACCCTAGCTGAAACCAGGGCATACATAAAGATGGAAACCACAAAATGCAGACATACATACAAGCATTATAAAAATTTACAAAGCCATTTAATTTTAAATATGCGTTTAAATGATGATGCTGACACATTTCTTTCAAAATGTCGCATCTATGGCTGCATCTCAATTTTGTGATAACTTTCTGCAAACATTTGTGCACAAATTATATTTTGAACTCAAATATTCAAAGTATAAAGTTTATTAATCTTGATGACATGGATTTCCCTCTCCAAAAGGAAAGGGACCGAGGTTCCAAAGTCACTCTAAGTCTTTATCAGAAATAGAGGTTAAGAGTAAGGAAATGGCTGGATGACCACATCAAAGTTTCAATCAATGCCTCAGTGTCCAGACAGATATCAGTAAGAAATGGTGTCCTGTAGGAGAATAATTTGTAAGGTTAGTGCAGAAGGCAATTTTCCTCAATGAATTACAGCTGTACTGATTGCTGAGGCATGGAAACAGCCTCACCTGCCCAATGAGGATGGATGTTATAAAAGAGTGGGTTAGCTAGCTGAGAGTTAGTTACAGTTGTAGTTTGGGATGGAGTCTGCTGGCTGTGAGGAGAAAGGGACATGTGGTCATGCAAGGGACAGATAAGGTAGGAAGATGCTGTGTGAGGGGCAGACAGGGTTAGGTGGCTGGGTAAGGGACAGGTTGGGGTTAGCTAGTCATGCAGAAGGAAGAAGGAAATGTGCAGAGAGAAAGAGAGGAGTCAGTGCTATGTGGCATTGCCTGAGAGAAGGCAAGAGGAGTTTTTAATAGAGGAACTGGTGATGGTGCCAGTTGTGTCCTTCTTGGCATAATTACTACAGTGTCCCTCAGGGAGCAATATTGGGATTGATGTGGATCAGTATCTTTATTAATGACATAGAGAGTGGGATTGAATGCACCCTCAGCATGTTAGCAGATGGCTGCATGGGCAGCTGATACACTTGAAGGATGAGATGCTATCCAGAGACACCTTGAAAGGCTTGAGGAACAGGTTCATGTGAACCTCCTGAACTTCAACAAGACCGAGTTCAAAGATCTACACCTCAATAGAGCAATCCCCAATATTAATAGAGTACTGATTGTGAGCAGTCCTACAGACAAGGACTTGGAGGCATTGGTGGATGAAAACTGGGGCATGAGACAGCAATGTGTGCTTGCAACCCAGAAAGTCAGCTGTAGCCTGGGCTGCATCAAAAGCAGCATGGCCAGCAGGGTCAGGGAGGGGATTCTGCACTTTTACTCTGCTCTGGTGAGATTCCCCCTAGAGTTTGGCATTCAGCTCTAAGTCCTTAGCACAGGAAAGATGTGGGCTTGTTAGTGTAGGTCCAGAGGAGGGCCATGAAGAAAGGTTGAGAGAGGTGGGTTTGTTTAGTCTGGAAAACAAGATGCTCAGTGAGACCTAATTGACATGTCTGTTTTCTATAAGACAGTTTATAAGAAATATGGAGACAGTCTTTCTATCAGGATCTCTAGTTACAGGACAAGGATTTTAATCTGAAAGAGGATAGGTTTAGATGGGATGTAAGAAGAAAACTTTTTGTGCTAAAGGTGGTAAGATATTGGGCCATTTTGCCCGGAGAAGCTGTGGATGCTTCCTCCATGGACGTGTTTAAGGCCAGGTTGGATGTGGCATTCAAACAATCTGATCTATTGAAAAATGTCCCTGCTCATATCAGGGGAGTTGCATACAAACCACTCTGTGAATCTGTGATTCTACTATCCTGATTTTATGAAATTGATTTAGTATGACACTTTAAATAGTAGGACAGCCAGGACACCATAAAGGACCCTGAGTTTAAGACTGGCGCCAATTATTGTAATGTTGAAACATAGAGTAGCAATTATATTGTGACGTGTCTTAGCAAAGCATGAAATATACATCATTAGGTGTCATCTGGCAGAATAAGGTAATAAAGAAATAAGAGGGAGGGAGACATTTAACCATAACCATTGCTAGTGTTTACTCACAGAATCTTACTAATAAGTGCTTTTATGTCTCTCTATAAGGTTTACTTGTGCAAAGTTCACATAACAGGTTTATAATGATGGGAATTATCCTCCCTGGTGTGGTTTCTCATTAGACACTTTAGGTCCTGAAAATTATACATATATCTATTTTCACTTAAGGGCTGTCATCACCACATATCTTTCACAGAGCTGGTTGGCAGGAGGTACCTACACCCATTAAGCATTCTTCATTCTCGGTCTGCTGCCAACAAAGATCATTAACTAAACAATGTATTTAATCTCACAAACGTTTTCTGTGCTCACAGTTTGCTAATGTTAACTCGCTAGGGACTGTAAAGTTGGTATACTTTCTCCTGGGTTAAGCAAGTCCTGCTCTCTTATCTCTAATTCTGAAAGACTGTACAGATGAATGATAAGTCTGAGACTATGAACCAGAACCTCTGAATTTCCCTTGATAGATAAATACCCTAATTGTTGGTCTAGTCGGTCTTGCATGTGCCTTGATCTCTGGCAGGTTCAATATTTTGTGCATTCTTGGGGAGTAGAATGCCTTCAAAGGAAGGATGTAAAATTAACAGCATCCTTTCACTCTGAGTAGAGTCCAGCTTGTGCTTTTCAGTACTATCCAGTGAAGGGAAAGCTAAGATCTGGTAAGAGAAGGATAAGTACATGTTTTCCCCTGTATTCAAATATATTGCTTTATACTTAGAGGTGTAGAAGATTCCCAGTCTTCATCTGTCTCCATTTTCCAAAGAAAACTTACGGGAAATTCTAGGCTATAATCCCTGAGTGTAATGGATGCCTTCTGTGGGTCAATAACATGCTGAGGTGCAACGCAGGAGCTGTGGAATAGTCTCCTAATTATATTTCAGATGTTTATTGTGCAATAAGCATGGTTCTGGCTGATATTTTAAAGAATAATATAATGATACTTGGAAACTGCAAAAATCTCATCTGTATTAATACGCCTAACAAATGCAGATTTTTTTATTATTAAGGAAAAGTAGGGTATACAGTATCATAAAATCATCCCAAGGCATAGAGGAAGGTGGTGCATATGATGGGAAGATGTATTTAAGGAATTATATGCACACAGGCTACTTATACTTTCTTGATGGTTTTAAAGTCTAAGAGCCAAGATGTTTTTAATAAATGATGATTTAAAGTGTTTTAAGTGGATAGTCATGTAGCCTTTTGACCCTGAAACAAAGATTAAAATAAGATACAATTTACCAGCCTAACTGACAGCTAGAGATGTAAGTAGTTCTAAGTGATACTTTTTAGTTTAGCTCCCATTTTCAATGCAGTCAGAATTTGCAGTTCAAACCAAAACTTTGCGCAATTCTTTACTAGGCCTTTCCAATAAAAACTTCTCAGCAAAAACTACTTGAAAATTCATTCTGAACATATTTATAATCACATAAATTTTGTTAACCATACTATCTCTTTCCAATATAAGAATTTTATCTAGTCTCCAGGACTTTACCTCATTCTCAATATATTTTCCCCACACTGTTAAGTTCTATTTAACTAAACAGCATTTTGATCAGGTGAAGCAATGCACTGTGTCACTGAAATTATTTTTCTGTAATGTATTCGTAACTTTTTTTCATGGTTAATTTGAGCTTTTCAATGGTTGGCTCATGTAACGACTGTAACAAAAGAAAATACTTTGACTTTCAAGTGAGAATCATCCTCGAATCATCCAGGTCACTATAAAAGGCTAGATTCAACAGGACAAATTTGTATTTGAGAGCTTAGTTATAACCAGATTTTGACTTCCTTATGCCTTTTCATCCTACTCCCTTATTCCAAGAACAAAAAGCAGAATTTGTCTAACAAGGTTTTTCCTTCTTTGAACAAGGCCACACAACCTACACTTTGAAAATTAATCCACATCACACTTGCAGGGAGCAGTGAAGTATGAAATGGGCACATCTAAGGGAGTTACTCTGGAGCTATGTGTGGAGATCATTTCTATTTGGAATCATATGATGAGGAGAAGGTTTGTTCTAACTGCTCTCTTCCCTCTGCAGAGTATAGACATGTTAGAGGCACCACCTTTAGGCAGTTTTTTATTACATTTTACTACAGTAGAACAAACTCTTGTCTTATATGTGTGTATGCACCTTGATGTTTCACATTTTTGACCTTTCTTTATCAGCTGATCTTAGATGTAGTCTTAGATTCTTTGACCTTTTAATTAAAAAAGTAAAATATTTTTTTCTTCTGCAGGAAATGAAACTATTAAAGTAATTGAAGAAGTTCTTTCACCCAGGTTTCTTCTGTGTTTTAGCAAGGTCTCCAGGTAACTTGTCAAGCTGGCAAGTAACATAAATTTGGCTTATAAATATATGTGTGTACTTATGTAATAAAAAGTAATTTACCTGTTAAATATTCTTAAACATTTTTTATCTTCTGAAATGTCTTACTATTTTATCTTCTATAAAACTATTGGTTCCATTTTCAGTAATTTTTGAATATTCTCTTATTAAAATCATCATTAAAATAAATTTTTCTTATTTCATGCTTAAAAAATGCAAAATAGTTTAATAACTATTATGAGTTATATATGTAGGTAGAAAACATTTTTAGATAAAAATCAAGGAACAGCTTCATTCTCTATTTTTGCCAGAGAATTACATTTTTTACTTTGCTAGAATATGTTTTGTCTCAGGTTAGGTTTTGCCTTTTTTAGGGCAAGAATTGAAGTAGACATAGTGCAATGTAATCAAGTTGCTATTTTTTTCTCAATTTATGAGTAACAATGATAATGCTTATTTAATTTTTCCCAAATATTATTAACACTTAATAATAAGTGTTCCCAGCTTTCAAAATCTATAAAATGAATTAATAAAATATGTTTGTGTTCTCAGCTGGAGAGTAATGAGTAAATAGCATCAAAGAAGAGTATCTTGTGTAGGCTGGTAGCTGCAATATAATACAAGAACAAAATTTCCCAGCTTCCTCTGCTCTCTTCATCAATAATTCCAGAGACAATCCAAAAAAAGATAGTTTGGTTTTGACTAGAGAAGAAAGGTGAGGGAAGCAATAGATAATAGAAGTTTCATATATTTTTATGATTAACACTTTTATTATGATTAACAGACATTGTTATAATTAAAAAAAAAGAGCCCTATCAGGGGATGATGGAAGATTTCTAATTGCAATTTCATGCAGACATCTAATCCATCAACAATGTCTAAATGTACACATCATGAGTGGCCATGCACCCTCAAATAGTAGTCTGTGGCACTAAGGTTCAGTGGTGAGAATTTAGTAAGAAATCAAGAATCTTGTCTATGTGTGTTTCATTTGATCAAAACCAGGCTATTAGATGAGGCAACAGACTGTATTTTGTATTCAGAAGAATTCCACATTTGGTTAGGTGCAAAATAAAAATCTTTGTCTCTGCTGGGCTACCTAGCATGGTCAGCATGCAGGAGCAGAACAGGGAATGGCTAAAGGAACAGCATGACTGAAAAATATGTAAGAAACTGTGGGCAGAAGTAACTCATACTGCAGCAGCAGTTTGGCTCCAACTGGGCTTTGCTACCCAACAAGAACTATTTTATAATTGAGTGAAAGTATCTTTGACAATATCATACTTTGAGTGAAATTTTATACATTCATAATTACATGAAGTATTATCCTGTTTATCTTTTTGGATTTTCCTCCTGTTTATGAATATGTTAGCTTTCAAGCTAATTAAAGAATTTCTGAAAAAGGCAAAAAAGCTGTTTAATGAATACTGGAAAATTCAGATTAATTGTTCTGGATTTCTGATAGCAGACTTGAGCTAGTCTATTAGTAGTGACACCTTCAAATGTGAAACTGGCTTTTATTGCTGCTTGTCATAACCTTGAGAAAAATCTGCATATATTGGTAAAGTCTTTCTGGAGCATATACCCAACCATAATAACACTAAAGAATATTATTCCTATCTCTTTTGTAAATTGCCCCTGACAGACAACACTTGGCAGTATTCTGTCTTCTAAAAGCGAATGTCAGTTACAAAATTCATATCCTCAGATAACTAATTGAAGTACCTATGCTTGAAACCCAGCCAAAGCTGGTTTCTCCTTGTATCCGAAGGAGATATCTGGGCATCTCACAGACAACTGCATTTCACTGACATGTGGTGACCACTGTCTGTCCAACAGCCCTAAAAATAAATGATAAAGATGGTCTTCTAAGAGGTGTATGATTGCAGCAGAAGATTGCAGTGGTTCTTATCAGAACCATGGTATAGAATCTGCCAGTATTGAGAAATACCTAAACAATTGGTGGAATCCATGAAAATAAGTGATTATTGGTCAAGTACTGGGGAAAACCCCTTATATATTATTCCCCTGTTCTTATGCTTTTCTCTAGTCATCAGCTTATGATCATTGTCAAAACTGTCATACTGAGCTGAAGGGACTGTTGATGCTACACACACACATTCTTTAATCTCAGGAAGGATCAAGGCTTGGAACATTTGGGGTTTTTTGAAACAGATCAGCACTGGAGACTCTTTGACAGCATCCCACCACATATGATGGTATCAGGTACAGATTCCTGTGTGAGAAGTTTTGCTTCCAGGACCAAAGCCTAGTTTTACAATTATGCTGATGAAGGTATGATTGATACTCCCCATGCTTCAAATTACCTTCCTTTACTGCTTTTACTTCCTTCAAGGCACTCAGAACTTAAATAGATCTTGTCAGCCTACCATCTGCTTCCAGTGGCAGCCAAGGGGCAGACACATTTATAACAACAGCAGTGAAGCTCAGAAGAGACATATCTTCCAAAAGTACTCACCACTAATTACGGAAAGAGGCCTAAATGACAAAAAGAAATATTTTTGTTCTGAAAAAGAGTAGCTACTCTCCTCCTCAAAGTTCACTGAGACAAGAATAGGAAATGTTTGAGGTACCTTTGTGCAGTGAACAAATGGGTTGGTTAAAGAATTTTGGGAAGCTTTGAGGTCATTTAGTGCATGTTTTTATTTTTGTCTGTATGTGTAAAAGGTTGATATAAAATGCTATCCAGGATACAACATGAAATTCACCTTAGGAGAGACAAATAAGCCTCTGGCCAAGGCAAGTTTAGCTTGAAATGCAAGAGAACGTTATGACAAAAAATATATCTTGGATGTGGAGTTTTAATGCTTCATCAGGGTCTGAAATTCTAGAAAATAAATGTCTTCCACACAGACACTTAAAATCAACTAAATTCAGAAGAGACTTACACAAAAAGTAAGTAATTTAGAGAGCAAGATGTTCTGGAGGACAGTGTCAAAGACTTTACAGAGTCCAGATAAATAATATCTGTAGCCCTTCCTTTGTCCACTGATGCAGTCACCACATCATAGAAGGCCACCAGGTTGGTCAGACAGGACTTGTCCATGGTGACACAGTGCTGGCTGTCTCAAATCACCTCCCAGTTCTCCATGTGCCTTAAGAAAGCTTATAGGAGGAACAGCTGAGGCCACTTGGTCTTTCAGCCTGGAGGAGACTGAGGGGAGAGCTCACTGCAGTCACAACTTCCTCATGGAGGGAAGTGGAGGAGCATTGATCTCTCTTATCTGGTGATCAGTGGCAGGGCCTGAGTTTTGTCAGGGGAGGTTTAGGTTGGACATTAGAAAAAGGTTCTTCACCTGCAGGGTGTTTGGGCACTGGAACAGGCTCAGGCTCCCCAGTGCAGTGGTNAGTTCTCCATGTGCCTTAAGAAAGCTTATAGGAGGAACAGCTGAGGCCACTTGGTCTTTCAGCCTGGAGGAGACTGAGGGGAGAGCTCACTGCAGTCACAACTTCCTCATGGAGGGAAGTGGAGGAGCATTGATCTCTCTTATCTGGTGATCAGTGGCAGGGCCTGAGTTTTGTCAGGGGAGGTTTAGGTTGGACATTAGAAAAAGGTTCTTCACCTGCAGGGTGTTTGGGCACTGGAACAGGCTCAGGCTCCCCAGTGCAGTGGTCACAGCACCAAGCCTTGCAGAGTTCAAGAAGCATTTGAACAATACTCTGGGGCACATTCCTGGGGATGGTCGTGTGCAGGGCCAGGAGTTGGACTCCATGAGCCTTGAATGTTTCTTCCAATTCAACTTATTCTGTAATTATACAGAAATGCATTTCTGAAGTTTTGCAGAATGAGATTATGAACTTATGAGTATTTTAATTAGAAGTGAAATGGAAAGTGTTATCATGTAATGGTTAAGAAGGAATGAACTGAGTGATAGGCAGGTAAGCATATTCATCCATAAATTAATTAATAGATGGGTTTCTCAGGCACAAGAGATTATTCAATGTGATTACATCTGCCTTTTAAAAAGATAGAAAATAAAGACGTAGATATAAGCAAAACATATAGCTTACTTTTTTGATATTTCACATTAGGTCTCTGAATTCTGTGAGGGTTTTAGAAGAAAAATAGACTCTTGATTTTTAGATTGTATATTGTTCTGGCATTGGCAATAAATTCCACATTATAGTCTCACCATAGTTTTGTTCAGTTATCATGTTACATTTGTTTTGCTAAAACAAGAGTTGATGGGAACAACAATTAAGTTAAACAAATATTCAGTTACCTGGTAAAAGAACTCCAATCTCTGCTCATTATATTTAACTATAAATATCTAAAACACTCTAGCACTACTAAAATATAATACTTCATTTTATCCTTAGCATTTAAGGCATTTAAAATACACTGCAATTCTAGCACAACACATAGCATTGAACATCTGCCTCAAGGTCACAAGACTCTTCAAAAAGTTAAATTGTACAAACTGTAGAGCTTTCATGGGGTTTGAAGGCACTCAAGTTATGAGATAAAGCAAGTTTCCTACAAAATCATGTCATTTAAATGGAAGGCCTCCCTCTGTTGTCATAATAAAGTACAGGGGGTTGTGAATAGATGCTTGACATAGTAACTAGGCACAGCAGAACAAAAAGAAAAAGTACAGCTTTTCATTCAGTTTTCAAATTCAAAAGGAAGTGCTTATTTCAAGTAAAATTCAAAGTATATGCCTTTACTACAGTAGGAACAGACATCAGCAATCCTTTGTCTGTGTGTCTAAAAAGTTAAGATACCATCATACAGACTCTACATGTGAGGAAGGCCCCTCAACAAACAAGATCAGCGGTTTGATCAGAACACCCAGTTCTAACAACTCTATGGTCTGTGCTATGAATTGGTAAATGGCTGCTGCCATAGAGTATCACTTCTGGAACTCCAATTCTGTGTCCCCTACAGGTCAAAGAACATTTTGTAACACAGAGGGGAAAATATTTTTTTTTCGACCTGCAGAACCAAATGGACAATTGGAGCCAAAAGCTTTAATGCAAATCTGCCATTTGTTCTGCCCTTCTTCCAATTTCAGCCACTTGTGGAACACATATGAAGGGATTCTTGTGCTAGTCCTGAAATGAGTTAAAGCCAGAGGCTAGTTCCATAACAGGTTCAGAAGCTAAATATCAAAGGAAAGATAAGTATTGGATTTATGGATTTTGCCATGTACAAAATGATTCTGCAAACAATTATGATCTAACAAAAGAGTTCCTCAAGCTTCTCTATGGATATGAGCGTGGATAACCACAAACATGACAGCCTGCTGCCAGTCTATACTATAAGAAGTTCAGTGGACAGATTTCTGATGCTTTACAGGAATTAATTGCAATTAGCTGAAGAAGGCTCCTTTGAAGGGTCCTCTCTACCTTTATTTGCTTATGTCCATATTGGCATGCTGTGGGATAAACTATGTTAAAGAAACCAGAGGCACAGTCTACAGTACAGGTTAACCAAGACCATCACTCAGCTGTGACACTATTTCAAAATCAATACAGGAATGGACCAGCCAAGGCACAGAATGTGTTCCACCACACTCACCACGTTAATAGGCAAAGCTTTATATTGCTCATGTGCTACTTCAGGTGGCCTACTACATGAACATTGATGTGGTGGATAGATAGCTTTACCCCCTTCCCTTACGATTTCTATTTCTGTCATATTCTGAATTGCACAGATGGGCTTATGTGGGTAAGAAAAACCCTGTCATTTCATGTAAATTATTTTGTGTATTATTTGAAGACACTTTCATTTTAAGTCTTTGATTTTGCAGAAGGCAAAGATGCCAGTTTATTTCAACAGGATCCCCAGTATAGTTTAGGTTCACTGGTACAATTTGATAGGCTTTTTTGTAAGATTTGGTTGTTTTCCTCTGCTACTGTTTCTAACTCACGTTAAGTACATAACATAAAATGGCAATCTAACAGTTTAAAGACAGAGCAAATCTATTGAGATCAAAAAGAATGACTTAGATCCTGATGAGTCACACTGCTGGGAAAGCCCATAAATAAGATCTAAGGCTCATCAAACCCAGTGTTTATGTCTGAGCTGACTTAGGGGCATATCTCCTGCTAAAAACCATGTGACACAGGAAGGGCTTATTTCTATTTTTGTTTTCCTAGCACTGTTAAGACACTCAGCTTGTTAAGCTTGCTCAGATATCCATTTATTTTGACTGCTTCAAATCACAATGTTAATTTTTTAATACTCTCCTAGGATAGAGCTTCTCAGTCAAGTCCTTCCCTGCTAGTCTTAACATGAAGTGTGATGCAACATAAAATTTTGACAAATAATTTCAGCTAACAGATTAAAACTAAATTGTTTCATACAAGGCCAGAAACAGCTTTGGACTACTGACTACTTGTGTAGAGACTGGGGTGTCTCAGGATCATCCAGGGTCCCAACATGGTGGTGCAGTTCTGCTAAGAATGGAACCCAAAAATCAGTGGCAAATTATGATAAAAGCAGTAGCAGCAGAGGCAATGTTACAGTCACACAGAGAGGGTGGGAAGGCAACAGTAATAGTACAAAAACTTGCAGAAGAGCTGAAGAAATGGAGAAGGGATCCACAAGGTTTTGTGCAAGCCAGGTGATGGGAGAAAGTTAAAAAATAAAAGACATCAGCAGCATATTGGGGGACTCTGACAGAGCAAACATAGCAGACTCACAATTTGTGAAAGCTGCCCCCATGTATGTCTGTGTGAATAGTCCCTGGAACTGTTTCCTCCCCAAGCCCAGGAATCTGGGTCCATTCTGGTTTCTGGAAGACACTGTCCACTAATGCTTTCCTAAACAATTTCCAGTTATGGTTCATAGCAGGAATGGACCACAGCCCACTCATAGCTTGGTTATGGCTACCCACTTTTGGGGAATACAGGATCTTACTAGCATAGATTTGGAAGATTTCATGGATCATTGGGTCAGCTGTCAACAGTCTGAATGACTTGCAGTTTCCTAGACTATCTCTAGCCCACAGCTATGAACAACTTGATTTCATTACACTGGGATTTTTTCCCTTTCATAACTACCTCAGATAAAGAAAAAGCTCTCCCTATTTTGATACTGTACTTAAAATAGGATACAAGCAAACAGAACAATAGCACAACTATCTTATTTTGTAATTAAATGACTTAGACATAACCATACAATTCCCAAATGATTGTACATAACCAATCTTTAATAATTGTAATTGGAGACAACTTTCTGGACTAAGAAATCTTCTTTTCTCTCTTCCCCCCGATGGTCTGTTCACACCAGAGATGAGAAGCAAACTGTAGATCTGTCCTATGCAATTACAATTACAATGAGTCCTCTTTCATCAAAATCCAAATTATTCTTTCGAACTATGAAACCTAGCTTCTAACCCAAAATAATCAATGCTTTTCAAGTTAGAATCTGAACAGGATGCCAGGAGGATATTTTGTATGAGTGGACAAAATACAGATGTGATCATAAAGTAAATGCAAACGTTATTTCTTCAATTTCGTTTTCTTTGGTTTCTCTGTAAGCAGGAATGCTTCTATTTCATTTGTGGTAGTTATCACTGCTCACAGTATATATTGATTCTGGATAGTCATTCTGTCACTTCTGATGATTTTCTGTCGTTTAGAGATGCCAAAAGATCTGTGGATGTCTGAAGAGATGATAAAATCAAGAACCCTGCTTCTTAAGTACCAGATGTTTTCTCTCCATTGGGAAAACTTCTGTCTCAGCAAAAAGAATTATGACTTAGTACCTCGCTATGTTCTAGTCATTGCTTCATTTACTTCCATGAATGTATATATTTCCTTTCTTGTTTCCATTGTCTTGTCTTTCATATACTTTAAAAGGATGAAATTTGTGTGGTTAATCTAAGGAAGAATAAGTATGCATACACAGAAACACACATACCTGTATTAAATTCCATGTAAAATATAAAATAAAAAATAAAATAAATTCCACATAAAATATGTACAATATGTGATTGTCTTCCAGTACTATATACCTTGTGTCCTAGATATGTTATCTTTACATTTGCATTGTTAAATTTCTTTACGTTCTCAGAAAAAAGGATATTTAAAGAGACAAATGTACACAAATGTCAGTTAAATGTTTCCTGCAGGATAACAATTCATTTGATAAATCCATTATATTTGCCTTCCTTTTAAACTGGTTAATTTTTGTATTTGTTTAAAAATGTAATGTTCTAATCTAGCATTATCCTTTATTTTAAGCACAAAGCAGCAAGTACAAAAGCTAATTGCTTTCCGTTTATGAGACAGACCTTCATACTCTGGGCCTCACATGGCTTTGGCTGACAAGATCCTTTATGTCTTGTGTGAGGTATGAAGCATTCTCCTAAATTTTGCATTGTCACTACCTAAGAGAAAGGCAAGTTCACCATTAAAGCTGTCCACAAAAAAGTATTTTAAAAGAGTTTTACATAATAGTTATTTTATACACCCTTACACTGAAACTTCTCCTTATTCTCTGTGTAGAAATTATGTTTTGTCAGTCATTCAAGTTAGAGAGTTCATTTTATTCTCTTCCATACATTCATCAGTCTGAAGTGTGAATTCTGCTGTTGACCTACTTTAATACATCGATGTAAACTAGCACCAAAGCAAAGAGACATGTATTCTCATTTTTTTTTCAACTGTCACTCTCAAAATGACTAATAGCATGAAATGATGCTTGGCTACCATCATAAAGCTATAGAAAAGAAAACTGGTGTGCTCTGCATTCCACTTTTCCTTTCTTAGAAGATCTTGTGATTCCTACAATAAGAGTGGTAGGTGCATTTAGAAAACAGACCTTTACATGTCAGTAACACGTGTGGGTCTCCTTTACAGCAGACTAACAAGGCATGCGAGATTAGGATGCAGTTATCTGAGCAAATATACATTCAGCTTTACTGTGGAATGAATTAACCTCTGGAGGCCACATTTGCCATGTGGCAAATAAGTCTTGACTGAATAAATTTAAGGTCTAGATACCGTTCAATAAATGTTAGACCTATACTGGAGACACCTTACGGTGAGGTGATGCCACTCTGAATGTGATAGACAAAATTTCAGTGCCAGAAGATTTCATAGCTTTGTAGATGTGCTACTTCAGTGGGTCAGCAGCTTGTATCTTTATTCATTAGTAGCATATATTTAATTATTCATTCTGACATTTTCTGTATAATGTGATGCCATAATATTTAATGAAATAAATTATTTATCATTTTGTTTTGCACTAGATAAAGAGGTACTTGTCAGGCATGCAATTTTAAAGGATTCAAACTACTTATTTGCTATTTTATCTTATTTAAAAAAAAACAAACAAACAAAAAAACCCCACAACTTTTTTGAAGGTAGCAACCTATTTACCAGGATTGAAATTAATCCTTTTGTATGATACTGTCAGGAAACATATCACATCTTCACTTGTTCAATCAAATGAGTTAATGGGACAAAGAGAAACTGCTTCAATCCACGAGAAGGAGAATTCTTACCAAATCTTGTTTGCTGGCATTCATTCAAAATCTTGTATGTTAATAGGTCTAATAATTACATTACCCTTTACAGAATTTACAGTAGTACAAAAATTCCCAAAAATTCATAATTCCTATTCTGCATATTATTAAGAGCGTTTTTCTTTTCTTCAGGGTGCTGATGAAGTCTATGGGTGCAAGTTGACCTGATTTAATAATTCATATATAGACAGAGTTATAAATGAAAACTAGTTAATGATTTTAGGAGAGGGGCTTTTCATGAGGGCATGTAGTGATAGAGCAAGGGAGAATGGTCTTAAGCTGAAGAAGGGCAGGCTTAGATTAGATATTAGGAAGAAATTCCTTGCTTAGGGAATGAGGCACTGGAACAAGTGGCCCAGAGAGGTTATGGATACCCCATCCCCGGAAGTGTTCAAAGCCAGGCAAGATGTGGCTCTGAGCAACCTGGTCTTAGCAGAAGGTTCCCTCCCCACAGCAGATGAGTTGAAACTAAATGATCTTTAAGGTCCCTCCCAGCCCTAATAATTCTATGATTCAATGATTTCACAGAACAAAGAATTCAATCCACACATTTAAAAGAAATTACACATGTACATTAATATGTGCCTATATAATTCTCAAGAGAACCTATGGTAAAGTAAAATGCTTACTCCTTTTCTTTGTATCACTCGAATATGAGTACACATTAGGCTGATGGCAGATTTTAATTATTTTTAACTTATACAATGTCAACAACATAAATAACCACTGTCTAACTACTTCAGTATGTATATTATTCTACACATTATCCTATGTTCCTATCCATTCCACAATCTAAAATACATAAATGCTAGTTATGATTGCAGTTTATAATTTAGGGAGTGGACACTTTTGTTACAAAGTTTATCATGAAATGAACCAAGATGCTTATGTAATATATTACATTTGCACTGTTATAACCTTGATATAAATGCATATTGTTAATTTTATAGCGAAGAATGTCAAATGACAGCTCATTCTTTCAATTCATTTTCATATATCCTCCTGCACTGACCTTGCTTTGAAAGAAGAAACTTTAAAGCAAAATAATAATTAGCTGTCAGAGGTATTTGTCAAAGACTTTGCTCTTTAACATCTATTTAATCACAGCTGACTTTCAAGAACCAGATTTCTGTTAATATCTTCTGATTAAATTTTTCAAATTTTCAGTTTAATACAAAATTTTATTGTCAGATTATGTTAAAGCAATGGAAATATGTTGCTTCCTGATTCTAATAAACTTTTTAGACACTTTCAGTATTAAATCTATTTCAGTGACATATAACTTTAATTTTACAGAGCTGTGTGTTTTTCATGGAGTTCCTTCAGTGAAAGAATGCTGTTGCCACCTCTATGTGATCCTGTGGTTAGTGTTGCACTCTAGTCTCAATAAAACAGGATCTACATCACTTCCAATCCACTGAGAGCACCACTCCAGAGACAGAAAAGTCAGAACACATGGAAATTTGCTCTATGGCTCTTTTTGTTTTTCCCAGACTATAAAGTTCTCTTGGGGGAAACAGAAACAGATCTTACTGACGAAAGGGTCAACATCCTTCTGTGGACAGCAGCAGAGATGGCAGGTTTTGGAGCTTGCACACCACCACAGGGTGGGAAGCTCTCTGCCTTCTGAGCTGCAAGGAGGGTTCTTGAATTCTCTTTCTACAGCAGCTTCAAGCATACAGTGACGTAAAATGAGAGAGCTGCGAAGTAAAGAAAAAACAAAATGGTCTCTAAAATGCTTTAATTAATTTAATCCCACCTTTCAGCGAACTTTACCATGTTTCTGGTGTTAAACAATTTCCAGCAAATTTCTGTTCATGAGATTTTGATTACAAGTTGTAATGTCTGCATTTTTATTTGTAAATATTTCTGTAGATTGCCAGATCTTCTAGGTTTTCAGTTAGGTGACTTTTAAAGTGTGTTCTCTGTTCATACATGATATAGAAATGATTAAATATATTCTGCTATAACATCATCATTCTTTGAATTTGTAATTGCAACACACTGAAAACAACTTTGATGTGATAGCTTCTTGATCCTGATGTCTGTTCCTATGTCCTAACCAGAACAACAAAGAAATCCAGGCAGGGATATTATGGACCTTGGTAAGAAAATAATCTTTTTTTTTTTTTTTTTTAAATAAATGCTCTTTCAGATCATGTTGTAAATTTTGCCAAAAAACAGACTTAACACATTCAGTTGTGGTGTTTGGGGTTTTTTCTGAATGCAGGCAGAAAGACAAAAACTTTGTCAATCATGTGTCACAAGGATATTTGGTGCCTTTGGTTAATATCCCGGTGATGACAAAACGAAAATTAAAACATTTTTTTTTACTTGACATAGTTCCAAAAGCTTTTATTTTCTTTCCTTTTTTTTTTTCTTATTTTTCTTTTTTACTTTTCTGTTTAGGAAATCTCAACCCTGCTATGACTGATAGCAAATCTGTAGATCTAACAGGCACTAGGGTTTCATCTGCAATTTAATTTATCTTTAACTTTCATCAATTTTCTTGATGTCAGTAAGAAACTTCTCAGTTATTAGTTAAAGTATCATAACTAGGTTAAGACTAGTTAAAGGAAAATGAACCTGGTCAATGTGCTGAAGAGACAAGAATGGCACTTGTCATGGCAGTGATATAAGCAGAGGAGATGACAGAGATTTGCCACAACTATGCCCATTAGTGGAACTGTACTGGCTCCCAAAGGAGAGATTATCAGGATCAGACTGGATGATTTCTGAGGATAACTGGCACAAGTATTCAGTACACATCATCCAGTAAATCAAGTGTATATATAAAAGGTGTGGAAGACCCACACCAAAGGCCTTTTTCCCATCAAAATTTATGAAAAGGAGAACCTTACTTCTGATAGAACAGTACCCAAGTGGTCACATATCACCAGAAAACAACAGATCAGAAAAGCAAACTGGAATCGGGTGAAAATGTATGTCCAACACACTTATGTATCTCCAAAAATCTGGCATAATCTTGATTAAATTCTTCATTACTCATTCTCACTGGTAACTCCTTATAGGATAACTGCATGTTTGCAAGCCAGTTACGTTGCTGAACTGGGAACAGTATTTAGCACCTATGGTATCTCTCTGTACACTTTTGTGGCATCATATTAAAATGTCTGTCCTTTTTATTTTTTGCATCACAGAAGTTCAGGGTTTTCAAGTCAGGACTTGAGAGAACTTGCTCATTATTCATAAGTGCTTTTATTTTAAAACTTGTGTGTGATGGTAATGTAATTCACAGATCTCTCCCAGCTTTATTTCTGTAGCAACAAGTATTTGTATAAGGAAGCAATTTTCACCTCTCTGAGGCTGGGTTAGCTGCAATGTGGTGGGAGGTGCTACTGTTTTTAATAGTCCATACTGACTGCATTATTCTGGTCCTTATTTGTCTAGTCTCTATGCACCTGCAAGGTAAATGCTTGATGCATTAGTAAGAGCAGGACTTCAACTGAGAGGGCTGGGCAATCACCAGCTACACAAAGTATCTTTTTTACCTGTGATGTTGCAGAAAATTACAAAAATGTTCAGAAGTAAGGATAAATACATTCACCTTCAGATTCTGTTGTTTTGCTTGATAAAAATATTTCTTTTGATTGAAAGATAATTTTTGAAATAGATGTTATTGTTAGCTACCCCTCACCACATTTATCTGCTATAATATTGAACCCTAGAAGAAGCTATTTTTCTTTTCTCTGTTCCCAAAGAACTTCACCCAACATCCAGCACTATTTCCTAAATAGAGAGATGTAATCTCACACCTTTCCCTCAAAGCAGGTTGAAACACCTCTGGGAAAACTTCCCCAGGAAGGATGGCACTTCTCTGTTTTCCCTTTTTATATGTTGTTCTCACAGGCAGTCTTCCAACAGTAGCAAACACACATTTGTGGTAGCTTGCATTCTCCATCCTGCAGAGTACAGCAGCAGTCACCAGGGAATGGCAGGAACAGAAGTAATAGATTATATTTAAGGCTGAGCCTGAGACTTGTATCCATGTCTGCCATTACTCACAGAGGTAGATTTTATGATGTTGCCATTTCATAATTTTCTGGTTTGAGAACTCGATACTGTAGATGTTGTTTCCACTTTTAGTAGCCTCTAGAGTGTCCCAGATATTACTTTATGTTATTGATAGCAGATGTGGCCATAGTCTCTGTGGTATATGAACATTTCTGGTGAAACTGTTATCATTTACTGTTAAATCTAATTTGAGAAAAAGAAATCAACTGTTACACACTGTGTACGTTTTAGAAAAATAAAGGAATCAAACACTAATAATTCAAAATAATGGAAGTAGTGGTTTCCTTCTGTGGATTCCCAGACAGCCCAATTGCAAGCCCTCTAAATTGTGCCTGCGCTCTCCAGACACCAGGGGTGTTCAAAAGGTCCCAGTGTGAATTTTTCTGCTGTGAAACACAATGAAGTAATGTTCTAAAAAACAATGGAACCAATCTATTTCAAAAATTTTAACACAGTAATAAAAACATATTTTATTCTCTTTATGGTTGAAGCATAGCTGTCACTACCATATAGAGACTCATTTGGAGAGTCCGCAACCAGTCTTATGCTCTAATGGAGAAGTTTCTGCTCTAAATCATATGAATTATCAGCAATAGGTGCATGCAAACTTTTTGACTTTGAATTCTTACTTTCCTTTCCTTGTAGTCCTTCAAAGTCTATTAAAAGGCTTAACAAGTATTTGAATCCAATCCATTTACTTCTAGTTTCACTTTCCAATAATCTTGAGAAAAAGGAGCAGAGTTATTAATTATTGACTTTTCCCAAGAGAAGGCAGTCTTCCTGATGATGAAAATTAGATATGAACTACTCCAAATCTAAGTGTCCCCCAACACCACTAGTTTAATCTGTGATTAGACCTGAAATTAGACCAAGCCTTTAATGAAGGTCTGAAATATTCAAATAACATTTTATTTTTATGTATGCAAATTTGCCTTATGGGTTCCAGATGGAACTGGAAATGATGAAACACCAACAGGGTTTGTTGCAATATTTCAGAACAAAAAGCAGAACACCTCTAAATTTCTCAATAAAACATTTTCTTGTAAGATCTCCAGATATCTTCTAAAACTCAAACTATTCAGAGTTCTGTCTAATCATAAAAATTTTCTATATTTAGATGAATGGAACTAAAAAAGAATGCATAGAAGTTTACCTGTTTTAATGAAAGCCCATGTCAAATGTGGAAACCAGGATGCAAAGAGGAAAAATGAAACATAGAAGACTTGGAAAGATGTGTGTTGGGGGAGCAGCGAGTATACTAAATATTAGTTTTAGTGGTAGAGCTTTGGTAGATGTAGGGAGGAAAAATGTTCTGTGCATTGTGATGGTCTAAATCCATATCAAAATTATTAAGATTTTTTGTGACCTTTTTTAGGTGCTGGATCATGTTATTAGGGAACACGAAGAAATAAAAAGAGGTACAGAAAAGTACTGCTATCTGCCTTGTAAGCAACCAGCTATTAATAAACAAAAATATTTAAAATTGAAAACCACACCAATGCAATAATTTTCCAGAACCAGAGTATCAATCTGGCTCTTAAAATTCTCGTCCTAAGTGCTAGCAGTTGCTGAAAGAACTTAAGCTTGAAAATCCCATTAAACATTTTTCATGATCTGAGAACAAAGAAATTTTTCAAAGTATGTGAATACCTTTCTACTTTCTTTAGTCAAGGAACTGGAAGAAAACCCCAAAATATTAAATGTAATAGAAGAGCTTTGTTGCCTTTTTAGGGTACATTAACCTACTTATCCAAAAGTGAGGAGGTATGTGGGAATATAAACAAACCAGAGTTAATTTGGTGCATGCAACCTTGTTAACCATTTAAAAAATGTGATAAAGCATTGTGCCTTGGGAGTGAATCAAGAAATGAATGTAAACATTTTAAAAATAGGAATGCCACATTCCCATGAAAATTTTAACAGGATATGACTGTGTAATTTGCGCTTCATAACTCTTAATTCTCTTCCTTCTTTGTCTGGAAACTGGACTACCTCCCATTTGCTCTTTGAAACTTGGAATAATTAAAAATCCATTATACTTTCCTCTCTCCAATGACAGTACATAAATTAAGCTTCAGCAGTGTTGAAACACACACAAGAATTGATATGACCCTTTCAAAGTGTCACTTATCTGCAATGCAAATTTCTTCTGGGTGATCACAAATTCAGCAAATATTTTTTTTTCATTTAGAACTCAATCTTTTACATCTAAGTAGTATTCATTTGTTGATTCACAGTTCAGAAGTTACTGAGCTGTTTATTTTTGTTAATCAAATGCACACTTCTCTAGATATTTCTATATTCCAGAACTCCCAGTAATCAGCCTCAAGGATGCCGCAGTGCCTCTCAGCACACTGAGCTGCAAAAATATGCAGCCAGGCTTTTACTTAAAAAAATGTCCACTTTTAGTAACTCAACAAGAAATAATAAACAGCAAGTTCTGCTAAAGTTTATGTAGTATTTTCCTTCTGTCCTCTTTCGTGTTTACATATTTTTATTTCAGATAAAAATTAACATATCCCAGTGCTACCCGATGTCTTTGGCTCAAACCTTGTACCCACAAAAAGGAAAAAGTAGTTGTAGAGTTAGCCTGGGTCATATGTAACATTTTGCTAGCATTTGACTACTTATCTTGATTAGTGCATTACATTTTAAATTTTATTCTGTGAACAAATGTGTTCTTCTAACATTTTCTGAAGGTGCCTGAATGGGCTTTCCACTTCTTATTCTCAAACCTTGTTACAAGGTGTGTATTGAAAATGGTAATGGAAATGTTGGCTGGAAGCAGCCTCTAGCCTCTTCCTCATATAGTGGAACCTTTTGTTCAAGGCATAAAGGAAAAATATTGGAAAATTGCTAATTCTTTGCATAGTTTTTCTCTTGTGTTGAATAATGTAGGCTTCTGGGAAAAAGAGGAATTTGAAAAAATAGGTATAAAGTCCATGCATTAAAAAAAAAAAAGAAAGAAAAACTCTGGATGCTTAACTTCATGACTGACAACTATGACTGCTTTAAAATTACTTTGTGTTTTTGTAAAAATGTGAGCAAATTTATCTCAGCATGAAAGGGAAACACAAGCAAGACTCTTCTTTTTCCTTATTTCTTTCAGTCATTGGCTTGACTTGAATGTCCCCCAAGGGGTTTTATGATTGAAGTCTTCACATTACTTTCTGATGGCTTGAACTGCTTGTGCTACTGCTGCACAGTAAGATGAGTAGAGACAAAGGGCAAATCCAAGGGTGTAGACATTCACTTTAGAGGCACTCACATCACTACTGTGTCTCTGAAAACATTAATGTTTGGAAAGTTTACTCCACATTTTATTTAAGAGCTAGAAGTCCATTTATTTAGTTCAGTTCAGTTTTTCATTAAATTCTAAGTTCTTTAAAAGCAGATTATTATTTCATTTATTATATGAATCAGGAGACTTTTCATTCCCTTTTTCTCATTTTCATGCATCTACTCTCCATCCTCATCATAGTTAATGTACTGATATATTTTTTAAAAATCCCTTGGGCATCTTTAATTTATGACAATTTCTTTTTTTAAAAAATTTCCTCCTCTTCATTTTTGAGTTTGTTTTTATACTTGAACTGACTGTGAGATACCAGATTAATCTTGTATGTTTGAACAGCTATTGTGATGCTATTGGCTGATTCAGGATACCATAGGAAAGATTGGTTTTAATTCAGAAATTCTTAAGTAGTAACACTGTTCTTTGTGTTCTCTTCCAGGAAGAACTTGCCAGAGTAAGTGTAAAGCTCTAGCTTTATGTCTTGATGTACTTGAGCTGAGTGAAACTGGAAATTCCAGGTTGTGATTAATCCTACTGATCAGCTAAAATAGCTCAGATGAATAGAAGTCTAGAAATGTCTCATTTTCTCCACTGAGTGTAGAAGGAGCCAATGGGAGTCAGCACAACTTCAAATATTTTTTATGCACATTTAAAAATAATCTTGCCAGAGATGAGTAAGGTAAAAATTACTTGGAAGTAATGAAGACTGTGTGGGTGTTTTGTTTTATTTTTCAAAATTCTCTTCAGAATTAGAAGTAGATTATTTGAGTTAAGAATACTTAGTGAAGCGCCAGAAAAGAGTACTTAGGCAGGTTATAAAATCCCAGTTACTGGAGGATTTTATGACAGGATAGAAAAATATTTGTTCAGAATAAATTGAGGGACAGAGAAAGCAAAACTTCTTATAATTCAGATAAGATATATAAGGGAAAAATGAGAAAAATATGTGGGCATGTGTGGGCATTCTTGCACTGGTATAGGGGGCAATATGCACACATTTCTGCCATTCTTGTCTTGTAATATGAGAGTAAAAAGACTGGGAAAATGATGATCATCCTTTGCACATTGGATACAATGAAATATTGTCTTCTACTGGGTATGAGGAACACCACATTATTTTCTACATTCCTGAGTAGGTCTTCCTTTCTAATACACTTAAAGCTTCTCAGTGAGCCAATACGTTGAACAAATAAAAACACCTTGAAAATGGAGACAACATGAATCTTATAATCTACTCACCATTCTACACTTCTGGGATGAAGAAAATACTAAATTTTATCCCTCAAGAAACTAGGACATCCTGAAACTTGTTTCTATTATGATCTCAAAGCTGCAGCATGGGTGTGGGGAAAGGAGGAAATGAATGGGGATTTAGATAAGTATCAGAAACAGGCAGACTGTCAGACAGTCCTGATGGAGCATGTCCAGTGACAAACTGGACTATACTGCACTTTCTGCCTAATCACTCAGTCAAAATTCTTATAAGCACCTATAGCACATAAAATCTACAGAAAATAATGGAAACAGAGGCAGGGATAGTTTGTAAAGAGGTTATAAATTGGTTTCTGTTTGCCAGTTTAAGGTTTTCACTCTGGGATTACACAGAGCAAATGATTTTTCTCAGCCCTAGCTTAGCAATTTTTGAAGTGGTGACAGGGTGGCAGGAAGAGGATAAAGCAAACTTTGTGAGATAATAAGTGCTACAAGGACTTTGGGAAGAAAGGACATAAAAGAACTTTTAAATCTGAACATTCCAGTGAGTACCAGAAGAAGACATAAAAGATACAACCCCCCAGTCTTTCCAGCTGAAGGTTTGAAAAGAGAGAAAAATATTTTCTTAGCACTATTTCTTGGTTGTGTCTGTGAGTTTATAGGAACTTGTCACACTCTCCAATATATAATGCCAAGATTCACAGATATTTCATGTGCTTTATAAAGTAGTTGTCTTCTGCAGAGAATAATCCAATTTTTCAGTTTCAGAGCTACTTTGCTGCCAGTTGAAACCAGGTATCTCCTGAGAAATTATTTTAAGCAAACAATGGCAAGAGACAAAATATCAACAAAAATAGAATCAGTAAAAGCAGACTCTGCATGCTCCACAAAATATGTGTCCTTTTAGGTAATAAAAGAACCCCAGCCATGAATTCCTCTGGCTCCAATTCCTTTCTAAGTTTTTTTTTTCTATGCTTTTGTATGCCTTTTTTCCTTCCCCTGTGATTGTTCCCTACATGTAGCTGTTAAAAGATATTTTAAGTACAGACAGAGATTGCCTGTAGCACTGACTAAATGAGACTGTCACATAGGAAGGTTGTAAATGCACACAAATAATAAAGCAAAGTCTAGGACTTTGGCTACCACCACCTGCTCATAATAAGCTCTCATGGCCTCTGGCAAAGCAAGAAACTGAAGATTAAACAATACTTTCAATTGCATAAGCGGGTTGTTTTTCCTGGGTGGTACTATGCAAAAGTTGTGTCACAGGAATCACGTGGGGAGGGTGGAAAAAAGCCATCACAGGAATTCTGGTCACTGAAATCTCCTTGATAAAATTAAAAGAAGGCTGTAAAAAACTCAAAAAAAGTGCAAGCATTTGCTCGATTTAAAACTGAATGGTGCACTTTCCTGATCTAGTGCTGGAAGGAAGAACAGGGCACTTACAGCAGTGTGGACAGAGACAGAATGACTTTGCTCTTTCCTCTGTGGGTACAGCTTAGACCTCTTGGTATAAGGATGTGCTGTTTGCTCATGAGCAAAGGAGTGGTTGGGGGAGTATCAAAACATTTAAGAACAAAAAGAAAAGAGAACACGTAAATTGTTATTATCATTGGTCAGTTCTTACAGTTCTTCTACCATGTGATGTTTGCCCTGCCCCACTGGATACTATCTCATCTCTGAGACATTTCAGCAGCTCCGCCCTACTTATGTCATACCAGGTGCAGATGTTTTTCATTGGCCACAGCTGTCCGTTCCAGAGTTTACATCTAATTCTCTCTTCTTAAGGAAGCACATTAATTTAATGCTTGACCAGGCTGATATTTCTTTTGGTCAATCAGATTTCTTAATCTGAAGACACTTACTGTGGTAAACAAACTTATACATTAGCATTGTGATCAAACAGCACAAAACTGGACATCCTTGGTCAGCAGTCCAATGTAAAGAATCAAACCCACAATTCCTCATCACGAAAGATTGCCATCTTCCAACGTGCATTTTCTAACTAGAGAACTAAGCATTTCGTATGGTGGGTATGTGCATACACAGCAGTCATTAGTAGCTCTCTATTCAGAACACATTATGAGTCTTTTGATGGCACATTTGAACATTTTCCTCCATAAAGTATCATAGAAGTCTTGTGTAGAGCTTTTCTAGTCCTTAGATGATCTACAACCACTTATTCATTAGACTGTTCTCCAACTATTTGAAAGCCTCACATTTTCAAAGCATTTTTCAGATATTAGGAGTTCAATTTAGCACAATTATTAAATGAGGGCAACAGGACATTATTATTCTTCAAAGACTACCCTTATCAGAAATGTCTGGAGCAGGAGAGCAGCAGTATCTGGAACATATTTATAAGCCCTATTTTGGCTCTTCAGACTTAGCTTGTCATAAGTTGAAATACCTGACACTGATACCAGAAAACTCTGTGTCTCATTAAGCTTCCTACCTGGCAGGGCTTTCCCCAAAAGAAGTGTAGCTACATCAAAAACTGCAAGGGTGGGCTTGAGCCCCACAGCCATCCGAGGGCTGCCTCAGCTGAAGAGTGAACAGCTCCAGACCTGTGTCTTCCAAGGGGCACCACATGCCTGCGACCAAATTCAAGTGGGAAACAACTTGGTTGAGAGTGTCTGAAACCTGGTCTCATAACAACAGAGGCATGTCCTGCCAGAGGCCTTGTGGAGTCCTGCTGGGCTTCTGAATGGTGGGGAAAGAAAAAAACAAGATCAATAAATACACTCCCCAAAGCTATAAATTCATGGCATAAAAAGGAGCTGTCAGTCACAGCTGATTAAGCACCTCTTCAGAGAACAAACTCTCTCACTTCCCTGACATGCTTTGATGAACAGTGAAATAGTTAACAGTCTTGACATTTATAGATTCTCTAGAAGTTCACTCGCTATACCATACTGCTTCATGGTGGACCAGGTCACACCTTCGCTATCAGCTTCTACTTACAAGCCTGGAAAGCACTGGCAGGGGAAGATTTTACAAAATTAAAGAGAAGAATTAATGATAATTTTAAGTGCCTCTGGCAGAAGCACTTTATACATGTAAATGTATACGCAGTGGTTTTCTGTTATAAAAGGAGAGGTAATGCTTTTATTTTTGTCTGGTTTTATTTCTTTGCCAGAAATTTATTCTCTTCGATCAGAACTCTTCTGTAATCACATGAAAATATGAGCCATTAAGAATCAAAAAAGATCAAATTTCCATGTTCCATAATCTTAAATATCTGCTGGGGAAACAGCAAAACAAACAGCAAGATGAAATAGAAATAATAGGTACCTAAATCGAAAAAGTGTGTATGTGCATGTGACCAAGAGAGACAGAAATCTTTAATGAACACGGAGCTGTTCACTCCTAGCCCAACAGTTAATCCTGCCCCTAAATCTCTGAATCAATATTGTTCTTTTCAGAGTGAACCCAGTAAGTCTGTTCCTCCCTTAACTCTGTCTCTCATGTAGCATCTGGGATTCCTTAACATAATTCCTAAGGCTGGAATGCTGCTCCGTGTCTCAGTTCTCACTCTGCTTTTTTAGTCTCTCCATTTGAGCTGGGTTGTTTAGGATCTCTCCTATTGCTGTCAGACAGACAGATGATGGAGGAACAAGTGTCATAATCCTTTCTGCTGTATTGTTCCCTTTTTCAATGGACAAAGGGAAGTGAGCTCATGTACTCTTTGTAATGTCTCAGATTGGTTGTTCCTCCCCAGAGGTGTATTAAAAAAAAAATAAAAAATGTTCAAACCAGAGAGAAACTGGCTTCTTCGGATGACACAATTTGTATGTATAATCTCCAAATAGGAGGATTATATTGTGAGGATTGAATTCCTTTGTCTGTGCTTCTTAACCACTGAAAATGATCAGCACATTCCTGTGTAGGTACAGACAGTTCTCCATTAACTTGAACCTCTTGTTTTCAGAGGTCTAATATCAGAGCTTTGGTAAAACATGCTAATTTTCAAGTATGGCCATTCAGGAAGCTATTGTTGGCTTGCTGCCTTTTTTTTTGTTGTTTTTTGTTTTTGTTTTTTTGTTGTTTTTTTTTTTGTTTGTTTGTTTTGTTTTTGTTTTTGTTTTTGTTTTTGTTTTTAATAATATGGGATGATAATTTAATCCTTTTAACTGCATGCTTTGTGGTGATACTTACCTTTAACATCTGGACACCTGATAATGCTGTTCTGCATAACTATTTGTAAAAGACAAAGTGGGTCAATCACTGCAGTGAAAACAGTGTTCACCTGACCAGACACTCTGATTAAACCTGATTAAGGTCTTCTTAACAGAATAATAGATATTACAATTAGATATTCTCTAGTGTCCTCCTAAAACCTGTATGAGATCTCAATGTCTTCTTTTTCAAACAGAATTTTAGAGTAAAACCAACATAATTTAGAAACAGAAGAAGTAATTCATAGTCTTAATTTATCTTTGCCTACTACAAACAAGCTGATATTCTAGTTATCTCTTTTAATACACGTACAAAATGGAAAGTTTTTATTTAAATGACCAGGTAACTTCATTGCAATCAAATGTACAAATAAATCTTTAAACATTGCACAAAACCTCTTTTTTGAGGTTTGATCATTTTCGTAAGTTTTCACTGAAATCTGTGGAAGTTTAGTCTCCAGTTAAAAAGCCCCTTGTGCTTGATCATTCAATATACCCAGTGACAAAGCACTGTAGAGGGATAAACCAGATCACAGTAGGTTTGGATGCTTTTAAACTATATTGCAAAATCTGTCTATTAACTGTTATGTCATCATATACTAATGTGGAGAGCCTCTACTCATAAATGAAAATGTCCAGTGGTTGTTTGGATTTATTTTGAAAAGTCACAAGGATTTTCAGCTGAGCACTAAAAGTAAAATATTAACTGCATTTTGAAGCTTGTGTTTTGAAAGCACATTGTGTATTAATATTTAATTTCTAATATAACAGTTCTACAATCTGTATTTATATAAGGCAGTAAGAGGTTACAGGATAATAAAGAACTATGATATGTTTTTAATAAAGACTATTTTTACACATGAAGTTGTGGGCACACTTAAGGGATCACAATGCACATAGATTTTTATGCCTACAAAGGATGGACAGTGTTTTGTTTAAAACTATATATAGATGTGGACCTGAATTCCTGAAAATGTGTTTATACATTTCTGAGTTATATTTCACCACATTAATTTGCACCAAAAAGTAAAGAGAAAAATACAGGTTTTATTCTCAGGGAAGAAAAAGTCAATAAACAGAATAAAGGGTGGTTCAATGGGCAAGTAAAATTGTTTCTGATATTAATTTAATTATTGCACCACTGAATGTTTCAATTGCCTTGGGCAAAATTTTTCCCATGCCTTCAATATTCCTTATCTTTACTAATGAAATATAGGGTATACCAATTACATGAGCTAAACTATTTATCAAATTCCATTTATTACATAAAAATTTGCTTTGCTTTGTTATTTTTAATGTTAATTTCCTCAACCAAGTTAACTCTATGATATCAAAGCATTTAAAGGATCAGGTGTGAATTTATTGTTTGAATATAATTTCTTAAGGGTCCCACAGACTTTCCTTTCAAATAACATAATGCATTTTTTGCAGCTAAAATCCTAGTTTACCTAATTTCTTCAGGTAATGTATTTGCAACCACTCAAAAATTATAAAAATTGAAAAATTAATCTAAAATTTACTTTTCAATTTTGCAAAACTGACAGCTCTTTATATTCTCTTTAGATTCCCTCTCAACAGTAACAAACTTTCCAAAAGTATGGGGAGAGTACAAAAGGAGGCATCAGTATATATTTTATTTTCTGAAATAGCTGACCTGTGAGTCGGCGTTCAGATTATTGACACCTACAATTAGGTGTCTTCATGGGGATATTTCCTTTTTGTTTATTTGTTTGGTTTTTCTGTTTTTTTTTAGTCTAAAAGATGTCTGTATATTGAAAGAAACATGTTTGATGGGAAAAGATAGATTTAGATAATTGTTTTCTGTTTGAAAAATTTTCAGAGGAAATCTCTAGATAATTTACAAGTAGCAGAGACAGTTGATGAGCTTCTGAGCTCTTTTCTGGTCTGTGTTCATAAACATCTAGAAAAGCTGCAATTTTTTCCCACAGTGTCAGACAAAGAAAACGTCATGATAAATCAAAGTGACTGAAGTATGACTGACATGTGAGAAGATTCCAGGTCTAGCTAAAATCTGACCTGTCTCTTCCATCCATAGCAAAAGTAAGAGGTTGGATGATGAAATTTCATTCTTTCTTCTTCACCCACAGTGGAGATGAGATCATCTCTAGTGGATGATTCACCTCCCAGCTACAAAAAATTCTGAATCCTAAGAGCCTTTTTTATATCCGAGTGTCCAACCAGGAAAACACCTATCTAGAGGCCATCCTGACACCATTCTGTCGTGAACCCCGCTCTGGGTGGCCACAAAAAAAGAGGACACTAGCTGACTTTCTTTTTTGTCAGCTGAAATTTGGACACATTGATCTTGCTGAACTACAGAGAGCACCTTGCCCTCCTGGGTCACTGTCACTATCATGAATCTCAAACATGATGTAGGCTGGGCTTGGAACACATGCCAAGCATTAGCCTCATGCCCTGAAACTGGAAAAAAAACTCAGACTGTAGTTAATACTACATTTTTTTTAACAAGTAAGAGTAATTTCACATGCTATAGTATTCTCCGACTTTCTAAGCTCTGTCATTATATATCCACAAAGAATCCTTGAAAAGGAACTCTACAGTAAGTGTGTATGAAGTTTCAATGTATCATTTTTTTGTCCGTATGGTTTGCTGGATTTTTGTTGGCTTTTCTAGCAGGGATTTTAGAAATTATTCAGAGATTACAAAGCAACATAAAGACCTGCTTTGAAAGATAGGATATCCTCACTATGATTTGTATGAACTAATCTATAACGCCACTTTGGGAAAAAAACATCAACTGAAGCCTATATTCTATTGCATATATTAGCAATGACTACTTATTAATCTTATAACCTTTTTTAATTAACAGAGTAAATTCTATAATGGATACAAATTGAATGTATCCAAGGGTAAAATATATTCAGCTATGGAATGTGTCCTTATGTTTGCTGAAATATCTGTGAAGTAGCTGGTGTGTCAGAGAAATAATCTGTCCCATTTCTTTTTCATTCATTTTTAGTCAAGAAGAAAAGAAGTGCCAGCAGCTGGCACTTTGCAAGTAGCAATCTTATATTTCATCATAGGCATGGACAGGAAAATTGCATTGTTGCTGCTGCTGTTGCTATTGCAGCTGTTGCTATTTACTATGTGCTACAGTTCTTTCTTCCAACTGTGTGACCGATGAAAAGTAGAAGAGAAATCTGAAGGGCAATTTTAAATCTAACATCCTAAAGTCATAAGATGCAATGTACAAATGGATCCATAGGATGAATGATGCTTATGAAAAACATGCTACATATAAATTGTCACTGTATGGAAATTCTGCTGTGCGTGTTTCAACCAACAATTTGTTCCATAAAACCCAGCACGCAGGAACTATTATCATAAAAAGAGGTACAAATGACCACAGATTAGGACGTGGTAAAATGGAGAAAAATACCTATAGTTATTTCCTACCAAGAATCAAACTGGTATAGTTACATGAACAAGAAGCAAGAACTATGAAGAGATTGAATCTAGTTGTAGCAAAAGTTTAACAAGGTTGGTATTCAAGGAAGGAGAACACTTTATGTGCAGTCCTTTAGAAGCACCTGACTGTCTCTCATTCCACTGTCTACAGGAATCCAAAAGGTGCATTAAATATCCAGTTTTAATTATGCTTTCTTATCCAGGAACCAAACAGAAGTCCTAAAGTACAGTTGATACCTTACTTCAGCTGGAACTTATTTCAGCACTCTCAGCTCTGGAATAGAAGTATATTTTCTTTTTTCATTTGTGGAAAAACAGCTCAAATTCGAGGACACATCTGCAGAACCAGAATTATTATTTTACTGCAATAATTACTTAGAGAAATCAGGAAACATGAAACATATAAGAATAAAACTCAGAACTAATTTTTATTTATACTTCCTGTAACAAAAACTCTATCCACTTAAGACAATTGTATCAATTCCATCGTATACCAAACAAGATAGATAGCAAGAGGGATAAATCTGGGGTTAATAATAATGGGTATACATTTGTCTTTAAAATGTACATTTCTGTGTATAAGAATATATGTGTAGGGCATACAGACTTCTTTCAGTGATACCCAGTGACAGAGCTAGAGGCAGCAGGCACAAAGTGAAACACAGGAGGTTTCCTTTGAGCATCAGGAAACACCTTTTTGTTCCTGTGAGTGTGACTGAGCATTGGCACAGATTGCCCAGGGAGATTTGTGGACTCTCCATCCTTGGAGATATTCAAATACCATAGTACCTGGTTCTTAGCAGCTGCTTTCAGGTGGCTTGGCTTGATCAGGGGCTTGGACCAGGAGAACTCCCGAGGTCCCTTCCCACCACAGCTGTTCTGTGATTCTGTGATGGCATAATTAAATCATATATGATTTAAAAAAAAACAAACTATGACTTAATGAAGTTGTCTGTTTAATTAAGAAAAGTAACTTCTAAAGTAATGCCATAAAGCTAAATTATGAGTCCTTTGCAGTTCAGTAAGTTTAGCCCAGAGACATTTTATAGGTGTTAATCTGTATGGCTGAACATAGTTATTAAATATGTAGAGTCTCTTCCACTCACATCCCCAAAGCCATTTAGATGCTAAAGTTCCATGGACTGAAATTGATGAAATTGATGAAATTGAAATTAATTGACTTCTAAGTGCCTAAAACTCTCCAAGGTATTTGGTTCTCTCTCTTCAATGGAAAAACATATCAAATAGGAGACTTCCACCACAACATAGTTTTCTTGGTACAGCTCTTCTTGAGCTGTATAACTGACATTGTGCTTTGTAAAATCACCAAAATTAAAACTGATTTTTCATAGAGTTTTCTCTTCTTACTACCAATCCAAAATGTATACAAATATTACCAAAAGAATAATTCAAAATTGAAGTGCTGCACTGTATACACAGATTTACATTTATATTTTCCTTCAAATAAGGTAACTCCATTATAACTGTCTATGAGTCCTGTAAACACAAAACCAGAGCTGCTACACCAGAAAACATATTATATTAGCACAGAAACCAAGGAAGACTAGTGAGAGGTGAGAGCTAAAAATGTAAAACAACAAATTATTGATTTTTTACTGCATCTATCTCCAAAAGGCCACTGGATTCTGGGACTCTTTTGGCATCTTGTAAAGATTATATGGTGTGGGCTATTGTGTTACCATGGTTAGAAGAGCAGTTCTATGCAGACCAATATGAATAACTATTGAAAAATTCATAAAAAATATTTAATCAGTTATTTTAAAGTCACACATTTGCAGTCAACATTCATTTATCAGAAGCTTTCCTTAACTTTTTATTTCAAGTTAGCATACTGCATCTCATCATCCAGTTTGGCAATAAGGGATATATCTACCATAATTAGAGGAATTTCCTCACATCAAGGTTATTTGAGTTATGTATATCTATTATAGGATTCAGTATTTATTTGCTATGTGAAGTAAGCAAGGAGACAGAGGTTTGAATAGCATGGAAAAACTATCAGACATCTCATAATCTGAGTCTTGTAATTTGCAATTCAAACACAAGTCAAAAATCATATTCATTGCAGATGAGTGCTCCCTTGACTGAAAAAAACCCAGCAGCAATGAGAAAGAAACAACCCCCTAATACACATACTCCCGTGAAAACCCACATTTTGTACACAGGGTAGAATGTCTTCAGGAGGGAAATTGAAATATGTTAAGTTTTATTTGCAATACTAACCCCAGTTTTTTGCCCCTTTTGTAGTAACATGATTGGCAGACATGAAGCCACCATAGTATGAATGCAACCATTCACTACAGCCATCACTAACTTCTGATGTCAGCCCACTTCCTTCTCAGCCAAAATTATGTCAGCCAACATCACATGGCACCTTTTTTTTTTTGTTACTCATTCCAACAAATCTTCTCTATTAGAAAAATCCATTTTTATGTGGAGATCCTTAGAAGAGTTTCTTGTAACAAAAACCAACAGATTTTGTAGTGACAAGAAAACATGGCAATGCAGGAAAATCATGTCTCTGCAGTGAATTCTGGTTTGCTCCAGAGGCCAGAGGATCCGTTGGAATCTGAGCTGCAACATGACAGGCAACTCCTCCTGTTCAGCAAACAGATGACACAGGTGTTTAAATTGGACAAAAGTACTGGAAGCACTAGCAATATCCAAGCATTCTGTTTCAGCACACCCTCTCATCTGAAGTCTGCCATCCATTTCTAGGCTACCATTCAAGAGTCTGGGTTTTAAACTCTTCTCATTTTGCTCTGATTTTATATGAAAACTAGCTCCAGTAGCTGTTGTGCACTCAGTTGTCTAGTTAGGGCAGTGACAAACCATGCAACTGAAAGATAAATCTCCATGCCTCTATCTATTTGAAAGTTTCTTAATATTCTGTATATGTTTAATCCTCCTTACTTGCTGCTTCCTCAATTTCTCATACAAATGCATCCTTCCTACTGAGATCAAACTTAAAACAAAATTTGCATTCCATGAGTAATGGCCTCCTCTCAGACACCTGGGAAATGATTCTCATCTCAGAAATGATTCTGCATCTTTTATCAGAAAATCCAGTTTATCTCTATGTTACAGTTAGCAGCAGGGCAATTATAACTGTCACAACACAGTCATCCCAGTGCAATAGTGCACCCCGCTGAAATTAGAAACAATTAGTAATTAGAGTTCCCATTCACACAGATTCCATTCCACCTTGTCTTTTTGAAGAAAGGAGAGTTAAACACAAGCCTGAAATGCTGTACAGGGCTCCTGACCCACCAGTGCCTGGGTTTTTCCCTTATTTACTTACATTCTTCTTTTGGGATGAAACTAAAGCTGGCATTTTACACTCTTACATTTCAGAAAGCATTTTGGGGTGTCTTCCTTAGCAAGTAGTTTTTCTTTATTCCCTGCTGGCTGTATTTATTTATTCCCTCCTGGTTATAATTCCTACTCTTCCTGTCTTCACTTTCAGGTTTCTTTCATACTTTGATTAACTTGATTGATATCCCTTCAAACATACTATCAAAGTTTTATAAAGCAATACAAACATCCCCTGGAATATATGCCAGGCCAGATTAGTATAACATGACACTTAATTTCTCGGGGTGTGACTACAAGAAATAACACCATTTGGCTATCTCCTGCTGACCTGCTTGCTCCTTATGATGGGAAAACGTCAACCTCCTCTACTTTAAAACTCTGCCAGCGAGAAATATTTTGGTCTCTCTCCAGTCTGTAGGCGACACATAGTCAATGAAAGACCTCTTGCAAAGTATTCCTCCTCCACTGTGGAGGTGGCAGACAGGCATGGACATGGGAGAGGGTCAGAGGTATCAGCTGATACCTTTCACAAACAGTTGTCAGGGCAAACCAGAAAAATTCCATCACCTTACAGCTATCTTCTCCTTCCCCTTCCTCCCTCCCATCCCTCTGCTCTGTCACATGGAGTCTCTCTTGAAACGTGTGAGGGATGGGTGAAACAGAGAAAATTTATGAAGTGGAAGAGCCAGGAGATTCCTGGAGCTGCCTACTTCACTATAAGGGTGGCAGAGAGAGAGCAAAGCCCCCAAGCCTTGCCTCTAAATACTGCTCTGCTGGGGAATGTGTCCAAAAGTGGCCTACTCCTGGGGAGTAAAGAAAAGAATCACAGGGGAAAGGTGTGATGGTTTGAAGGACTAGAAATCACACGACTGAAGATTGACTTTTGGGCTGAAAAAGCAGCCTTGCCTCCAGTTACTGATTACCAAAGTGACAGCTTGGCAATTCCAGCTGTCCCAGGTAGAACAGGGCTGGCGGGTTATTCTATTTTAAAAAAAAACAAACCAAGACAGACAAACCAACCAAAAAAACCAAGAAAAACCCAAGCCCTAATCTACAACTTTATTTTATTTATCTGTTTTGTTAAGGCTTTATGTCTGTGTTGAAAAGGGATCTCTCCTTTTGGGGAAACCCTGGCACTGACAGTTCCAGAGTTCCTACTGCTTCATTTATAAGAGCAGCCTGTGCATCATGTTTTAACCAAAGGCAAAAAAAAAAAAAAAAGGCATGTCATGATGACATGATTGATGGCAAACAAGCACCTAGTGAGAGGAGGCAGGAGAATCAGAGCTCTTGCAACACAACACAGAAGATTAATGCTAAGTGTATTAGTATTGATGTGGGCAGTAGATTACACTTAATAAACTTTTTTAAACAGTATCAACAGCCAAAAAATGTGGATGCAAGGAACTCAGACAGACTGATAAACAATGGAATTTCAGAAGCTCTTTAAAAGATAACATGCATCATAGTAAAGCAGAATAGTTAGAGTTTAATTTGGAAATTAATCTCCATTGTTTAAGTGTCATTCAGTATTATTTCAGTATTATTTCAGGACTATCTTGATTTTCAAGGCAAGGAAAAAAACACCAGAAACACAGGGAAACACCAGAGTCCCTTCTTTCTCATCATTAAGAATCAGTACTATATCTGATGAACTCCTCCAGAATGAAGAATAGTTACTCCCTATCTTGGACCTCTTATGTGAAAGGCCTTTGCACACCCTATAAATTCAAGGATATGAATGTGGTAAAAGTACTACATATGATAGAGACTAATTTCTCAGCCACATGGTTTTTCTCTGTTTTTGTAATCTGATTCAAGAATCTCTGTTATGTAACACTGAGCTGAATGGGAGCTATCTGTGCTCTGGCAGTAACAGAGCACCCTACTGAAACCCTGACTGGAACAAAAACAAGTCTTGAACACTGAAATAATTCATGCTCCAAAGCCTTTTTTAAAAGAACAGACTTCACAGTGGCAGAGGGCAGGGAATACTCATGGAGCATTAATAAATATCACAAAAGAAGTCACCCCTTAGTTTAGACAAAATTTTGTATTCTTTGGAAAAGAAAAATCTAAACTGGCTGAAAAATGTCTTTTTAAGCAATGTTGAACTACAGTAGAATGTTATATTTTATAGCAAAACATAAGTACCTAACTCTCAGAGTTAAGTCATAGATAGCTGGGAGTACTTGGTAATTGGAAAATGAACCCCTTCTAGTTACGAGTTGATACACAGACTCATATCCCTGATTGTAGGAATCAGACATACATTCTTCCTTTTACCTTCCAATAATGCTTTCAGGGTATACACAACACAATTAACCCACAGAAAATAGATTAAATATTTTCCACTAATGAAAGATAGTGCATTTTTGTCAAAATTTAAAGTTTTCATTATAAAATGTTCATGTTTTTCTCAAAAAAAAAAAAAAGAGGGAAAAAAGTCCAAATTTTCATGATCTTAAAAAATTCTAAATAAAAAGAGGAATAACACAAAAGGAAGAAATAAAATAGATCAAGAAAAATAATTTTATCGAAATAGTTAATAGTTGAAATAAAATCTAATTTCATTTCTTTCATCTGTTTTCCTCTCCAATTACACAACCAAAGTTTCATAATAAAAACAAAATGCCCCATTTCAGATGAATATTCTTCTTCACTACAGATAGTTCTTTGAAAATATTGTGATTGCTGGGAACTGTTTGCTACCATGACTGCATATTGCACAGTTTGAATCTAAACTAATGTGGTAAATATTTGAAAAATAATTTAAAATGTATATTCTATAGCTAGCAATCATGACTTTTCAAATACTAAATGACATCACAAAGCTTTCCATCACCTCCTGCAGCTTCAGCCTTTCATAGGAAAACGCTTTGCTGCTAGTCTTTAAACTACCATGCTTTTCCATGAAGACCTGCTTACATTAGGAATACGTTAATGCACCTAGATTCCTACATGACATGTATTCTTATTTGATGTTGTATTTTGTTTATGATATTCCAAAGGACACTTCACATGGTGTGACAATGGTATGCCCTTTACCATTCTTATGTCTTACAGAAAGATAGGGGCAGTATTTTCTTAGGGGATCATAATTATTGGTGAAGATTTATTAGAATCACTTTTACCCATTGAAGATGTGGCAAAATGAAAAACATATTGCCAATGTCACCTGTTTGGCATATTTCAGGAAGCAATTTAACCGCTACTGTGAAAATTATCATAAAGGTTAACAGGGTGGAGACCATAACAATTATTTTAATGGAGTTTTAGAAATTCCAGTTACATCCATTCCTATATTTTCTTCCAAAGAGTATTCTGAAGGTTTATAAAGGAAACTTAATTATGTGCATGCTTGTGCATGAAGAGACTTTGTCATCAGTATTCCAGACCTGAAAGCACAACCAAGAAGACCTCTTTGCAAATATGTTAGTTGTTGGTGTGCCTTTAGGGCAAAATAGTTACATTATTTAATCTGGGAGCCATGGCAACATAGAGGTGCAAGATCAAGTACAGATTGAGTTCAAAGGATCAGGTTGTCAAGCAACATCTTAAATGAACTCAGGTCTGGCATGGACCTCCAGATATATCTATGCAAGTTAAATCAAGGCTTTTTAACTGTCAGTATTATTTAATCTTACTCATACAAGGACACTGAGAAAAAGCTGAGGACAGACAATGCAGTTAAACATGTAGCAACACACAATGGCTTCAGTACCTGCTTTCAAAGGCCTCCTAAAAATAAATTAGTTTAAATAAATTAGATAATTCTTTTTGCATGGAAGGATCTAGAATCTTTCCTCCAAAATGCTTAGTGTTTAATGACTACCATTGAATGCGTTAATCATTTATATTAATCATTTACCCTTGAGGGATAAGAAGCCTATGTAGCCAGGGAAACCATGTAGTCCAAGTCTATTTACAAAATCTGACATTCAGAGGACTGATCAAAATTTTCAGTTTAGGTTTTAGGGCTGAGATATTACTCTCTTCCCTACTTTGATGAAAGGAGTACCTTAGCTGATACTACTGCTTTGTTTCTCAGGTGCATTTGTTATTTTGTTCTGGTGTTTTGATCATAGCTTCAACTCTTTTTTTGCCTCACCATCAACATTTCAGCTGGTAGGTCTTTTCCTCAGTCAGCTTGTGGGCCACCTCTCCAGCCATGCCTATACAATCCTTTCCTTTGCACAGGTGTCCTTTGCTGCTTCCAGCTCAGCTTCCCCTCTAATGCCAGGGCAGTGAAAGACTTAAAAGCCATCAGTATCACTACACAGCTGTAAGTTTAGTAGGACTTCCTCTGATTAAAGAAATGTTGAATAAAAGGGTGAGGCAAGGAGAATAGAGAAGACTTTACATGAAATTAAATTATTTAAGGGTGTTTTATTAGAGGTATCCACCAGTTAAGGGAACTTAGCCAGAGATTCACTTATTTGCATTGGTGTATCTTCTGCAGTAGTGATTAAAATTTTTCCTAAACCTCATTCCCTTACTTCATTGAACTTTCACCCTGAATATCCTGTGTTAATCACTTCTTAAAGCTAGCAGCAGTGTTTATCTCTTTAGAAAATTCTGCTTCTCTTTGATTATGAAAATAAGCAAAATTGCAATGGAATAAGGAGTATGTAAACTTGATGGACAATAGAAAAAAAATACAGCAAACATTTCTGTGAAAGTGAAATTCAATTTTCTGCTGAAATCAGGTTACTGACTTCTTAACCATTTGATGCACATTTATTCTAATTCATTTCAATTATGCCAAACTAAATGTAAATTAATATTGAAACATGGATAAAGAGACCTGCTCTTCTGTGATCACTAGGCTTGATTTTCATCTAAGGTGATTAGTAAAAGTTGTAGACAGTCCACTAAAAATTGCATATTATCTCTTCTAAATAATCAGTTACATTGGGTAGACTTCAAATTATGATGCTCCTTTAAATAGATTAATATGCTTTTAATTTTTTAATTTCTAATTAATGTTGACAAGTACATGCCACTTTTGTTAAGGCAATTAATAATGCATAAGATTGGAGAGTCTTCTGCTTCAACTCTGAACTTTTCTTTTTTTGACTATTTTATGTTCCAGAAAGATTGACACACTAAAATCTTTAGAAATAGCTCATTGCTAACTTCTCTACTGTGTTATATGAATTATGAATTGCTAGAAACAGAAACAAGAAATCAGGATCACAGCCCATTTAGACAGTTATCTGTCCAGAGGAAATCATCACCCTTTGGATGTATTGTTTCTTGGATATATTGTATCTTGCTTCATTGTCTGCGGAAGGCAGTGCCAATAATTCATTAAAAAGTGCAAGGAAATGTATGCTTATAGTATTCATGCAGGAAGGGTAAGAGAAGTCTGTGAGTCTGAGTCTGATATTTTGCTTTGAATATGGCTGTACTTAAGATTTTGGTGCAGCAAATGTAGACAGAATGAGACTTTTTTAATGAGCTTACCCAGCTGCTGGTTTGCAGTTTAACCTTGTAAGCACAAAACTGAACAAGGATTAATTTATGATTATAAGTGATGTTATTCATTTGGAAGCTACATTTTAAGAGGCTTTTGTGTTTTATTTAGTAGTAGTAGCAATTTGGCATTATATTTGACATGTTATTTGACAGCACTTAGGATCATGATATTACATTGTAATGGAAGTAAGTAAAGTAGAGTTACAGTGAGGAAGAGAAATAAGAATGCACAATTATTGTCTTAGTGATTCATACTAAAACTTACATGTCCCTAAGCACAAACATGATTTAAACAGAAGTAGAAACGTGTATATATTACATTTTCAGTTTGGGATCATAGCATCTATTCCAGCAAATCTGAATTAGTTTCTGTTAATGTCATTCATTAAATAAAAAACAAATAAACAAACAAAAAAATCAACCAAACTAACTAACAACCACCCCAAACAAACAAACAAAACAAAAAACATAAAAAAGCACAAACAAAACTTGGATACCTGTCCAAACACAAAATATTTTAAATGTAGGTGAAGTAAAGAGTAATTTCTTCATCGCTAGAGGCAGTCACCATGTTTCTTAAATTAATATTTCTTATCTACCCCAACATTTACTTTGTCTAAGTATTTGGTAACATTATATTCTTGTAACATTGACCAAAATAGTCTGGTGAAATCACACTTAAGTATTTATTTCATTTTATTCAGGGAATAAGAATAGACTTACCATAAAAGCTGCTGGCAATGCTGGAGCATATCCCTTGTCCCAGATCAACAACAACTTCAGAACCACCACTTCTGGATTTCTTCTTCCTCTACAATTAGCTTTGAGAATTTCTCTTTCAGCAGAACTGCAGGGGGAAACCTATGTCTGTAATTTTATTGTTTATGGTTAACACAAATATGACATACCTCTGTCAACCTTCAAAGTAATTTTTGCATTAAATTTATGTATGAAAAGTAGGCATTTAGAGGGAAATCCTCCACGAATTACAGGGCTTCATAGCTGTCTAAATCAAACAGATCTTTTTATAGGATCACAGAATGTTTTGTTTTGGAGGGGACCTTAAAGACATCTAGTTCCAAACCTCCTGCCATAGGCAGGGACACCTTCCACTTGACAAGGTTGCTCAAAGCCCTATCAACCTGGCACTGAGCACTTTTAGGGCTGAGGCATCAACTTCTCTGAGCAACCTGTTCCAGTGTCTCACCATCTTCACAGTAAAGAAGTTTAATATCTAATTTAAATCTTCTCTCTTTTAGTTTTAAGCCATTACCCCTTTTCCCATCACTATAAGCCCTGGTAAGAGGTCCCTCTCCAGTTTTCTTTTAACCACCCCTAGAGACAGGAAGGCTGCTCACAGGTCTGCATAGAGCATTCTCCTGGATCAATAGCACCAAATCTCACTCTCTTGTCTTCACAGGAGAGCTGCTCCAGCCCTCTTATCATCTTTGTGACCCTTCTCTGGACCCACCCCAACATGTCCATATCCTGCTTATCCTGGGGGCCCCAGAGCTGGACTCAGCTCTGCAGGTGGGATGTCAGAGAAGAGCAGTGGGGAAGATGCCAGTACCTTGCCCTGCTGCTTACACTGCTTTGGATGCAGCCAAGGACAGGGTTTGCTGTCTGGGCTGCAAGCGCACATTGATCAGTCAGGTTGAGCTTCTTGTCAACAAATGTCCCCCAGTCTCTCTCCTCAGAGCTGCTTTCAACCCATTTTCCACCTGTATTTGTGCTTGAGATTGCCCCAACCCACAAGCAGGACCTTGCACTTGGTCTTGTCGAACTTCATAAGGTTTTCTCCTCTCAAGCCTGTCCAGGTCCCTCTGGATGGCACCCCTTCCCTCTGGCATGTTGACCCCACCTGACAGCTTGCTCTTTTTTGGCAGACCTGATGAGAGCGCACTCAATCCCAGGCCTGGACTCAAGTCCATGATGCCAACAAAGATGCTAAAAAGAGCTGGTCTGAACACCAGGCCCTGAGGAACACCACTCATCACTGGTCTCCACCTGGACATTGAGCCATTAACCACAACCCTTTGAGTGTAACCATCCAGCCAATCTCTTGTCTGCCAAATGATCCATCTATCAAATCCTCATCTCTCCAGCATTGAGACCAGGATGTTGTGGGGGACAGTGTAAAATGTTTTGCACAAGCCCAGGTAGATGACATCAGTCACTACTCCCTCAACCACCAATGATGTAACCCTGTCCTAGATGACCACCAAACTTGTCAGACAGGATTTGCCCTTAGTGAAGATGTCAGCTGTCACCAATAACCTCCTTATTTTCCATGTGCCTTAGCAAGTTTCCAGGAGGATCTGCTCCATGAACTTTCTAGGCACAAAGGTGAGACTTGGTGACCTGTAGTTCCCCGTGTCTTCCTTTTTACCCTTTTTAAAAATGGGGGTTATGTTCCCCATTTCCCCATTTCCAATCAGTGGAAACTTCATCAGACTGCCACAACTTCTCAAATGCACTTCCAAGTATATATGAATATACAACATACATCCAAGTATAAGCAGAGCTGGTGTACATTTTTTTTTTATATCATTCTGTGGTTACTTGAAAAATTCATATATTTTATACTTGAATCCATTTTTCCTGTGTGCTAGTTTATTGGATGTCCTTTCAACAGCATTTTATATCTGTGGAGACATAAGGCAGTGTAACAACAGCTAATGCTGGGCTTAGGTAATTTCTATCTCCATGTGTAAAATGCTTCTTTCAACTCTCATTTAAATACTTTTGTCCTCTGTTGTAACAATGGATTTAGTGTTGCTTCTTTTGACCAACGTAAAAAGGTACATTTTATAGCTGGATAGTAGTTGACCATCAATGCCTTTGGATTTATCCTCTCAGAATTATTTTCATTGTTCTGTTAGTTTTTTATTCCTTTTTATCCAGTACATTCTACATCATGATCTTTATGGTAAACAGTATCCTAGTAACAGAAGTAATTGGCTGTAGAGCTCAGAAAAAAATATTAACTTGCATTGCATTTTCAAAAAAAGCAAGGCTGGAGGCAGGCTTACAAATATCTGACGAACATTGCCTAAAATTATGGAATGGGAAAGTTGGGAACACCTGGCAATTAAAACATGCAAAATGTTTTTGGTTTAGAATAAATTAAAGATATTGATAGCGTAAGAAAAATATTATACATTATTTAATATTCTCTTCAACGGTATCAATCAGCAAAATTCCTGAACACTGTGGAAATTGCAAACCTTGTTTAAATGCCCTGCAGAACTAGGATCTTTCTGCTTGTGTTCTTACAAGGTATGTGTTTGTCATGTGATAATACAGAATACTTGGAAATAAAATCCATTAAGGTGCTGCAACCAGTTTTATACCTAATATAATGCAGCATAAACATTTTTAACTTAAGAAAAAAAACTGTAAAAATGCCTAGCAGATGGAGCCCTAAAATATTTTTTCATGCATAATTCAGTGCAGTTTATATGTTTGCTTGGCTCCAAAGTATTTCTGAAGATACAAGAAGATGGAAAATGTGTCATATGCATATAACAATGTAAATGTTTTAGCACTTAAACATCCACCATAGTAGAAGTTGAAAGCTGTATTTTAAAAGTCATAACATTTTTTCCCTAAGTTCATCAGTATTCTTCAAGTCCTTTCACAACAATCATAAATGATGTTAAAAGGAAATGTAAAGTGGAAAAGATCTTAAGTTACTGTTAGTAAAACTCTATTCTAATTGAAACATCTCACCACAGTAAAATAATTAAAGTAGCATAAAAATGACTAATATGATCTTAAAAACAAATTGCCTGACTATATAATGATGACACTTTTTAAAAATGCTTCCAAGAAGATATTTTTTCTCTTACTTGCAGAGCATGGTAGAGGCAAGAACTGAAGATCCATGCAAATAAAGCCCAAGCAAAGAAAAAAGTAAACAGAGATATTTATTCTTTATAAAAAAAGAAGAAAAAATGATAAGAAAAAGTGCTTTCAGTGAAAAATAGGCATTTGCTTGCAAATTCTGGCTATGATGATCCATTTAAAATTTCATACACGCCTCCCCACTTAAAAAATATTTCAAAGATTCTAGGAGAAAAAAATAGGATTCTACTCCCTAAAAACAGGTGTCATGGGATTCTATTAAATGTTTAAACTGTTTAATGTTTAAATGTTTAAGCTGTTTAAATTGTATCTTATGCCATTTTTTTTTGTTTTAGTGAAGGAAAAAGAAAAGAAGAAAAAGAAAAAAGAAACAAAAAAAGGAGCATTATTAGACATGACTAACAGAATCTCATACAGCCACACAAACTAGGATTGACCCACCTCCTTTTTGTCTGTCCTGGGTAGAAATGAAGACAAACTCAGGTATATATATCTTCATCATCTAACTTAAATAAATCTCAGAGCTAGAAGTATATTTCTACCTATGTTGGTCTCCAAATTCTTCTGCAGGCGGGGAATACATCCTCACTATGTCATCTAAGTACTTTGATCCTGCTTTCAGAGCACTACTGGCAGTGTGAGAATGAGGTCCTTTCTGCCCAAGCACAGCATTTCTAAGCCTGGGATCAAAGAAGACAGACAATACTTTCAAGCCTTCCCTCCTTGACATTTTTCTAGATGGGACATGGAGTTAAAACAAAGCATTCCTAAGCACCTGGCTGGGTGTAAAAAGAGGGTGGGCAAGGAGAAGTACACTGTACTTTCTGCCTTTTTAGCATGAGCTTTACCTCTCTGAAGCAAAGACTTCTACCCTCACCAAGTCAGGTAGTAACAGAGACAGAAAGTGACTTCATAGCCAAAAGGTACATCCCTCTCTGCTCCAGAGGCAATATGTGTACCTCATGTGATTAAAAACACTTAATCGGTCTTGAAGTTTCATAGTAAAGCTGTCATCACAGCCCAGGTGAGTGTCTTTACCACTAGGGAATCTTACCCTCTTCTTAATTCTCTGGATTTAAAATTTTTTACCATGAAGTGTCACAGTTTCAATCAGATGATGAAAAGCTTTTTTTCTTTTTTTCATTCCCAGCTTGTACATCTTGATTTCTACATTCCCCAAAATGGGTCTGGAGAGCAAAAGGAAAAACACAGGAGACAGCCAAAACCAACTATAGGTTTAATATGTGAAGATGGAGACTCTGTTCATAGCCCGGTACTGAGTGCTTAAAAACGGAGTGTCAGCAGCATTCATCTCGTATACATTACTGCAGCTGCTGGAGCTCTAGCATTCATTATTGTCGTTAATCCAGAAAGGTCAGAGTGCTTAGCTGCTGGGGTTGGTCTTTTGTGGCTGAATTTTCTTGAAAGATAATCAAAGAGGGTTGTGGTTTGGTAGCATAAATCTTAGCATCAGAGAGGATTTCCATTTATTTTTGGTAAACATCATAGAGGAGAAGGACAGGATACAAGACAGTGTGTTTTGCAGAATAATATACTTTTTACAAGCTTGGTCTCTGATGACACATCACTGAATGACTGTTTCTCATGGGTATCAGACAGGGAAGTTTTAGAATCTCCTCTACTAAGAATCTCCCTGAAGTTTAAACAGTCATCAGGAGAGTGGCATTAATCAGTTACTTCCCAATACATTGCATATGACAATGCAAGGTTGACAATTACAAACTAATCAGCACACTTTCCTAAATTTGAGTATTTAGTCTGCTTGGCAGGAGGAGTTATAACATAAAATATAACAATAAGGGAAAAAATGAAAAAACATTCTCACACATAGTACAAACTTCAACTATTCTTTTTATCAGAAACAGCACAGGCAAACTATTTTTAAAGTTTGAGGATTTTTTTTCATTACTTTGTTTTTCATTTGTGAGAAAGGAAGAACATATTAAACTAAAGTTATTCTCTTGCAGCCCAACTTGAGTCCATAAGGCTTTTGAGATGCTTTGTATCTAATCTTTTGTAATAAATATTGCTACCCAAAGCAACTTCATATCAAATTCTCTTAAAATAAGTGTCACAATGAAGAGCTCTGCCTTATAATTTAAACTGTTTGACAGTATTTTTCACATAAATCAGGTACAATAAAATATTATCTGCATAAAAAGGCTTTGTTATTGGATAACGGTAGAATAAAAAGTGGAGGGCTTTTATAACTGAGCTAACCCCCACATGCCGTATTTGTTAACTTCAAATATAGCTTTATTTTCCAAGGAAAGTACCTGCAACACCATTTTCTAATAGATAAGAGTAACATTAATCTACATAAGGAACCTATCATGATTTATATTAAAGGAATGTTTTTTAGGCATTCAGGAGATGCTGCATAAGCATCACAAAGCCTATAATTCACATCTCCCAAGCTCAGAAATGTTTCATAACCTTGACAGTGCAATTAGAGATGCATAGATAATCAAGCCAGTCTTTATCTCACTAACCAGTATAGCACAAACTCCAGGGGGAGTCTGGAATTCAGCATCTTCCATATGTATAAGAAACCATCAGTTGCTGTGCCTTGTGTTGGCACAATTTCATTGTTCTCAGTACTAAACTCACAGGTTAAAGTTACTGTGGAGGGGTCTCAAGAAAAATTTGCAATATCCTTTGTTTACTGTATATGTGAAGTTTTAGGCCAATTCTTATTAGTTTTGATGTAAATTAAAGCTACCAATAAGAGCATGGAAAAGCCATATGATCTGCCAGGGTGTTTCCTGGACTCTGAATTATTTGCAGTTTTAGCAGCCTGTAAATTGGGAGTCCCTAGAGCCTGGCTCAGGTCTTCTGGTCCTCCAGCAAAAGAAGTGTGAGACTGTTGCTACCTTAGAGTGTCAGACTAAGATCTGTCATCTTATGTAGGATGATTCAGGAGTAGTCTGCTTGGTATAAATATTCAGAGGCAGGGGGTCCTGCATTCTGTGGGTTCCAAACTAATTTCCACCTGACATCCTACCACAAAAGGACCCTGTTGCAGAACACACAACAGCCCAGCTGGCCACAGAGCAGATCCCATTCCTCCTGGTCATCTGCAGTCCCTGACAGACCCATAGGAACCAGCAGTTTCACAGAATCACTGAATATTCTCAGTTAGAAGGAACCCAGAAGGATTACCAAGTCCAACTCTTAAATGAATGGCCCCTATGGGGATTGAACCCTTAACCCTGGTCTTATTAGTACTGCTCTCTAACCAACTAAATCAACTGAGCTAATCTCAGATCTCTCTCTTCAGACTGGAGATAACACCCAGACACTGTTTGCTTCCTGGTGGTTGCCCGTGCAGAGCTTTGCCTAAGCCCTTTCTCCTGCCCACACGTCTGGCCACACAGCTTGTAGTGTATATGGGCAGGGTAGCTGCCTCTTGGTCCTTACTGCACACTTTGGATGCTATAGAGACAATGCCAGAGGAAAGGGAAATGACAGAGAAGATGAAAAGATCTATCTTAAGCACAGAACTATTATGTTCTAATGTAAGTAAAAACTATTTTAGTAATGTATGTCAAAAACATAAATTAAACAATTTTTACTAAACATACTTTAACATATGTTTTTTGTAGCTATGCATGCTTTATTTTTCTTTCATTTTCCATTTTTTCCTATATAAAGTGATATCTTAAGTGAAATTTTTTCCACTGTCCACATATCTGAACACCCAGATCTCACATTACTACAATGGAAAATAAACGACTGCTGGCAAGTGATGAGTCTCACTGAGCTGTGATGTATATGGACCAGATTCACTTAGTTCTTTGCAAATTTTCAGTTGGATTTAAGTGAGCTGACATCTCTCTCCAAAGCTCCCATTTCCCTTGTGTTTTTTTACTTTTGATTTTTCTGACCACAATTGGAGGCAAGTCAGGACATCTCTATTTATTATTAAGAGCAGAGAACCTGTGACATCCAGTCCCTGAGGGAAAAAACATTATTTATTATTCCATGTATTTTCATGACAGCTAAAAAAGAGAATAAATATAATTATAAAAATGTGACTTATAGCTTTCTCTGAATCCCAAGCGTGTATCTTTCTTAGCCATCTATTCTCTCTCCTCCAGATCACAATCCCACATGCACTAAACTGCACACAGAACCCACGTGCAAACCTCATGTTAAGGGTATCACATACCCCCTGATATAGGGGGATCTTCTACATCCTAGTTTTCCAGCTTTTAAATTGCATCTTCTATAGAGAAGGTACTAGAGAGTTCAGCTTTACCAGCTTACCACTTTCAGTATTTTCTGTTCTTTCAGTATTCCCAGCAGTTAGAGAAATACTGTTTTCCTTTTCTGAGTGTAGCAGAGGAACTGAGAAATCAGTTAAATGATTTGCTCTGGGCTGTACAGGGACTCTGTCACAAATTATGATATGATACTGTTAAATAATACTGTAGGGGAATACACTACCCTCTGAAGCTGAACTCCCAGTTTAAACTGACATATCCTGCAAAGAGGCAACATGTTACAAGAGCAGTGCTCATTAAATGATAGATTGAAAGTCAGTTTCCAAGTATCAGAGCAGCACATTCTCCTTGAGCCTTCCTTGTTAGTAAGTTATGAGTCACGTATATCCCATCAATAACCTGTTGTTAAAAACAAAATTTTTTCTTGTTAGATCAGGCAGTACCACTACACAAATATTATATTGTCCTTCACATTTTATTTTGCAGATAAACAAGACTACTTTGATTACCTTGATCAGACACACCATCTCCAGAACAGAAGGTATAGTACTGAAAGGTATAATACATTTGCAATACAGGGAAGGTTTATTTAGGTATTAAATGACATGGTATTAACATGGAGTATGAAAAATATTGCCCTGTTCTTGACAGAATTTTTCTTGAAGGAACAATTGCAAGAATGGATTTCAGATTTTACTGCTTATGTCAAAGCATTAAATGTTGTACTAAATTATATTTTGGAAAATATGAAGTTTGTGCCACAAACAAGAAATATTTTATATTATTTGGGACATCTCAGGTATGTTTTAATTGCTTATAGCTTATAATGCAAAGTTAATTCTTGTAGGATTTTAAATAAGCAGGAGATTAGCAGAGTCAAGGAGCCCTAAAAGTCAAATTTTATGACAAAGACTACTTTTCATTTTCTGATTGATTAGGGCAAAATAGCCACTACAATCAATATGACAAGCAGAAGGACTGAGTGGCAAAGAAATAGATGGAAAAGTATTTCAGGGATGTGGATGTTTTAAGAAAAGAGATTAGAAAGATGGCATCAAAAGCCAAGGAGGGTATGAAAAAAGTCATATCCTTTTTCAAGAAGAAATCAGAGCAGTGGAAAAGTCATCATTTTCGATACTTTGATCAAGCAGCACAGAACAACTGTTGTGCCTAGCAGAACAAAGAATTCTTGCACCTGCAAAAAGAAAGAAAAAGAAATAATAGCAACACAGCATCTTCCTGATAAAAAATGTCCGATGTGGGTGTCCTTGAGAATATAAATTGAGATCTCCGTAAAGGTCACAGACCAGAAACTGTGGAAACAAAGTATATCTAATTCCACCAAACCTCTTGTCTGAGTTAGCATTGAACACACCACATATTTTTTTCCCATTTTCTTCAGGAGTCCTTGCTTGAAAAGCTTTTGTGTAAGCTGTGGCAGAGCTGTGGGAGTTGGAAAGAGCATCCCTCCACACCGTGGTGTTCCGGCACTCTGGCCACAGCCTGGGCTGCCCTTTGGCTGCAAGGGGGGACATGCTGGCACCAGTGCTATGCCCCAAGGGGTTCTAGGGCCACATAGTGAGGACCAAAAATTTGGGATGTATGGATCCTGCCATGACATTGAAAGGCAGTCACTCTCATGGAAGAATATTTGTATTCAAATGAGAAGCATTTTTCTTCCTAAGGTTATGTAGTACATTCAGTGATAAATATTGGTCACGGGGCTTTGCCTCCTACAGAGAGTTTGCTGAGGACATAATTAAGATCATGAACACAAGGTGAAACATCAAAAATAGGACTTCAAGGAAAAGGTACATTTCCCAGGACAGGCTTCTGGGTATTGTGGAGGATGACATTTTGAATGAAAATGCAATGGAAAAATCAAATAAAGCTTAGGTTTTACAGACAGAGAAATACACCATTTATCACAATATATTTTTAAAGGAAAGGCTTCGATAGCTCACAAGAACTGGATCACAACCTTAATGCTGGCTGACTGAAGCTACTGCATTACTATCATCACAGATCACTTTTGCCCCAAACAGGTTTTAATGCATTGTAATGTGGGAATTAACTGCTGCTTTCTGATAAGGAGCAAGTCACCTTCTATTATCAGGCATCAAATCATTTCAGTATTTTGCTGATATCTTCTTTTCGTCTGCAATATGCCAAAGAAAATAGTTTGCCTGTAGAGTGGAAAGAAAATGTGCCTGAATAAGACAGAGATAAAAATGGATACAGAAATTAGCCCTCGAGGACAGTAGATTTCCCAAGACCTTGCGAAGAACTCAGAGACAGTTATATTTGGCTTTAAGTACTCAAGCCCAAGCTTATTTTCAGAAAATGATAAATACTATTCAGAGAGCTTAAAAGATGGCAAAGATATTTAAAGGAAGACCAGATTTTAGTTATTTGTGATTACTTCCATCAATGGAAGAATAGGTATGATAAATAAGTGAAAGATAAATTTGTAGTATTATGTGAATTTGGAACTCAAATATCAAGTATGGACCAAATCTTTTATTTCATCAATTGGAATATGATCATAAGGGTGTGCCTATATCAGGAATTGAAGGATCTATGGGTTATGATAGGGTTATACATATATACATATATATATGGACCTATGGTACACACTCAAGCATGCAGCTGGGTGCACTTGAAGTGGTGCACCTTTTGAAACAAAGGTTGCTGCCATGCAATAGGACAGCAGGGATGCTGGGGAGCATCATTTTAATATATGGACATGAGGTCTTCCACTACCGTACCTCTGTGCATTTTTATGGCACATTTAAAGTTAGACGGTTGGCAATCTGTCATTTTTTATATATTTGTCATGGTTGTTGATAGACACCTGTTGCAAGTCTTCTCTTAACCTATCTATCAGTTACCAAATGACTGTCACAGGAAGACCTCTCCACTATTATCTCTCTGTTTTCAATTACTCAGTGCTATGTCCTCCTAATGGATAACACTTAGTAAAAAGGACAGGAAAGTGTGCATTAAGTAGTTGTGATTGACAAAACCGAAAGGTAAATTCTTTGCTGTGTAAGAAAAAAAGCTCAAGCTGAAAGTCTAGAAAATTATCCCCCATAGAAAATGCCTACAAGTCTACCCACATGTAGATGAGGATGGCAATATGTCCTTCATGCTGTGTGATAAAAGTCAGAGAAGGTGTGTCTTGCCTTCCCTCTCTTGGAACGTTTTCTTGACTGATATTCTCTTCTACTGCAATATGTATTTGAAGACTGGTCCTCCTCCAACACCACAAAACCTTCTGAAGGCTTGTACCACAAGTTCAGGTCAGACACCCACACTCTGCTAGTCCAGTTTCTGCAAGAGAATTGCAGCTTGTTTATCCCACATGCACCTACAGTGAACTCCCTCCTGACTCATAGTCACAATAGCAAGACTGAAAGAGAGATGAGCAGCAGAGCTGGAGCCATGGCTTCCAGAGAAGCTTGTTCCATGACAGCTGGTTAGGAACAGCATGCAGGGATCTGGTGTGGTTGTCTACTGCTTGGTGTACGACCCTGAGGATTTCGTAGAAACGGCTCTCAGTTTCTGGAGTCAGTGGGACTTTCTCTTCAGGGTCTCTGGACAGATCGAAGAGCAGCGGAGGATCATGTCGTGTAATGAATCCTCCATGGCAGAAGCAAACGTGAGAATCATAGCAGCCATTAGAGTCCTCAGGACTGAAGTTTGGAGTGAAGAAGAAGACTTTCCAGACAGATTCACCTGCAATTTACAGCCACAAAACAACCCATGATAAAGTGATAAAATGACAAAATGGAAGTCCCCTGGTCTTAGGAAATCCCACCAACATGGGAAATCAGTCTTTTGGCAAAAAAACAGTACAGACACTCTGTAACAGAAACTGCAGCATACTGAAAGAATAAAACAAGATGGAGAGAAGCAAAAATAACAAAACATGATGATTTTAATGCTACACGTATCTATGAAACAACTATGATAATTTCATTCCCTTGGGAGAATTCTGATTAACTAAATCATAGAATAGTTTAAATAACGTTGTGTTTTACATAAACAGTGCTAAGAAGATTTGCAGAAATATATACTAAGTCTTCTTCAAGGCTTATTAAAATGTATTTTCCCCCCCTTGACCATATTTACCCACTGCTGGGCACTGTCTACTTCTCATTTTGCTTATCAAAACAAAATTTCATTGTTACTTTTTCCCTCTCTTCCTCTCTTTGTCGTATTAACCCACTGTCTTCTGCCCCACACTTTCATTGCAAACACCTGGACACTCATCATGAAAATACATAATGGATGTTAACTTCCTGTCTTATACTTCTATATGATTTTTCCTGAGGTAAATTATAAATAATTGTTACAGTAGCACAATTCTTAGGTGACATTCTGCTTTGCAAAATGACAACCAAAGTTCTAAATTTATAGACTGGTCATTCTTAGTTTAATTTTCTGTGTACAGAAAGCTGAACTGTCCATCCTCATGTAACTTCAGTTGGTATCTTCATTTTGTTTTAAAATCCTAGTTATTTCTTGGAGTAAGAAAAAGCAAATATCAGTTGGTTCTTTCAAGAAGCACTCTCAAACAGGTCAGTGGAGGATCAGAAAAAACTTAACAAGAAAGCTGTGAACAAAAAAGTTGTTACTATTTTACTCAAGTATCACAGAACAGATAGGAAAGGCAGAAACAGACAGAACTTCCAGGGAAGCACACCATCCTCCTACAGCCAATGAAGTATATACTTCTTCAGAAATGGAACAAATAATAATTAATTAGAGTAAGAAAAATCTGTATTTTATTCTTAATAAAAGCAGGTTACTAAACAACTGAGATCTGTAATGTCAGAGTACCTGCCCACCTGAGACTATAAAAACATTGGAAAACTGTAATCATCAGTAATTTACATTTCTTGGTAACCTATTGTGATTTTTTTTTTAATCATCTCAAATTTTTAAATACTGAGTTAAAAATATATTTTGGTATTTTGTTCAATTTTGTTAAGGTCACAGAAAGCTTGTTAACCTAGTAACAGACTTCCAAAGATTTATGTGTGCTACAGTAGTTAATATTTATTAATCAGTTCATCAGTACAACAGAATTGGAAGGCACTAGAAAATGTGGGATGGGTAGAGCAGAGATAAACTGGTATATGCCATGCTGTAGCTACATCACACTCAGCTTTTAAAGAATAAAACAGATTTAAAGAGAAAGAGTCACAAACTGCAGTTCTAGACTATAGCATGGATTTAAAGGACAGTAGGTGACCTTAAGATTCTTTGCAGCTTCTTCTATTCTTCTATTCCACAGCATTTTTGACATTAGAAGTGATTTTACCTTTAGGAACCAATTCAATGAGAGAGCCTGGGGACTACCAGTTCACTTTGTCTCCACTTAAATCGGGGTCGGAGAGGTGATGGCTATTATACACATTAGACTGGGAGAACCCTCTAAATGCTTCTTGGAAGTCAGCAAAGGGGAAGGGCTTTTAAAGGCTGAGTGGCTTGCTGGCACAGACAATAGGACATGGCAGGTTTTAAAAGGCTCTGGCTGTGACAGCCGCAATGGCACAGCCTTGCTGGGAAAAAAATGAAAGGAAATTTAAAGAAAGGCAAAGCAAGGTAAGGCCAGGTAACATAAGATGGCATTCCTTCATCTACTTCCAGTAACATTCTGAAAGGTTAGTCTGGCACTTGAATCTCTTGTTTTCTTAGAATTAAAATAAACAAAATCAAATACTGCCACTTTAATTTCTTTGAACTTATGCACAGAACATTTCCAAGTAATAGACCTCTCGTTTACTGAGATTTAGTATTTACATTCTGAGAAGGCATGTAATTCTATACTAAGCATTAGTTCAGGCTCTTCAGACATGCTTAATTGACAAGATGGATGGTAAAAAACATAAAAAACCAAAGGGCTTGATTAATCAGTGCACTGTGTGCCATTGTAGACCATGGAACACTTGCCACACCTGAGAATTTGATTCACAGTACTATAACAACTTGAGAGAAGATCAGCAGAAAAACCTTATATGGCTACTAAAATGTCAGGTGAAAGAAATTCCAATAAGGCCATGCACATGAGAATGTTGTGGTCAAGCTGTCTTACCATACATCTGTCTTTCATGGTACATTTGTGCTGAATGACATTGAAAAGAAAATTTTCAGCCACTTTATTTGGTGCTGGGCATTGTAGAACCAGGTCTGCTCAAGGGCTTACAGATAGCAGTACAAAGCTGGGAATTCCGTATTACTGGCAGTTGGTGCAAGCAGCCCATATACGTAAGAAATGGGGAAAAGAAAGAAATAAGGAAGTCGCACCATGGTTTTTTTTTTCCCCGCACAAAACAGACTTGTTTAGGTTTTGTTATATGCACAGCATACAGCATGTTGCAAAATCACATGTGGGTTTGGGGACAAGGCGTGTGTGACATCATCTCACTTCTGAGTGATATTGCTAGTGTTTTGAAGAGCTGATGGTACTTTATCAGGTAAGCAGCTATATAGAATGCCACGATTACATAGTGCAAAACACTGAGCTCTGGGAGTGCAAAGCCTGTTACTGTGCAATGTTTACCTGTTGCACTGCAGGAGTGTTTCTGGAACTGCATGTTGTGCTGGAGAAGCAGCAGCAGACTTTAAACACCTATTTCCTAAGCATTATAGAAACTGAAGCCTATCTGTCAGTGGCTGTGGCTGTGGAACAGCCAGTGCAATATACCAGGAGACATTAAGAACTGTCAGACTTCTAATCGGCAAAGCTGATGGACTGTATAAGGCGGGATATTAAAAACAGAGAGCTCTCTCCAGTCTCTCAGCTGATATGAAATCTCATTTTGTCAGAAGGTTAACTACAGGGATCAAATTAATCTCCCAGTAATTAATGGTATCTGTGTTCTCCAAAGCATCTGGATAGTAAACCCTTGTTATATAGAAAGATAATTGTATGTCTCTTCCACAGTGAAGTTAGTAGTAAAATTGTCAAGGCTTCCCCAAAGCCAGGTATATCAAGCCCCTTCTGAAACAGTAGTCAGGCTCTAAGCCTGCAGCACCCTTAAAGGTCCTGTCCCAGTCCTACACAAGTAATTTCAGTCCTGCTTTCCTGCAATTCTCCAGTTTTCTCTAAGTTGTCCAATAAGTTAGCTCTAAGAATACCTTTCCTTTACATGTTAAGAAAAACAAAAACTAAAGAAGTTGTACTTCTAAATAGTTTCAAATTAAGATAGGTTGCCATTAGTCCAAGCAAATCTGCTATGAACATAGCTGTTCAGTGTTCAATCTCCCTAGAAGACTTTTATTATTCTTTACCCAGCTATTTATCCTCTCATACAGACAATAGTACTGGTCCAACAGACCAGTAGAGGCCATGAGATTAAATAAAAGTCTCTCAGTAAGATATATTAATATATTCAAGATAAAGTGATACACTGGATAGGGATGCCATTTCTGTTATAAAAGCACCTTTCTTAATCATTGATGGCTAGCTGGTGTTGTCTGATAAGCAGTTCTTGACGTGAATAGAAGCTATAGTTGCGTTATTGCCTGGACTTCATTTTCACTGAATTTAATCTACAACAGTAGCTTTATAGGTTTGCAGCTACTGTCATTTCCTATGTTCATATTATTGTGTTGCTTCTTTCTGTAGAAAAACAAGTTAAACAGGGCTGCTCTCCACTGTGCATCGGGGAGCTAGACCCTGCTTGAATTCAGATGCCTCTGAGGGGAACCATTTGGGTGTAGCAGACCAACATAAACTGAGACAGACTTTTCTGTGTCTCAAGTGTGTTCTGTAGCCATTGTCAACTCCCACACTCTAACTCACACTTTTCAACATTTCTACAGAGTAGCAGATGAAAACTACAACTCACTTGAAAATTGCTTTCTTCAGATAACTCTTGTTATTAGATTGAATCCTTTCTTCCTGCTTCCTCTAAGTTCATTCAGAATTGTTAGGTTCTCTGCTAATCTTATGCATAGCAGATACCACATATATTCAGCTCTTTGATAATTAGCAATGTAGAAAAGACTTCAGTCATGAAATCCTTGTAGAACTATATATAGCTCCATATAGGAAAGACAATATTATTTGGTTAGTATAACAAAATGATACATATCATTTTTATAACTATGTGCATTACTCAAACAGATAATAAAAGATGCCATTTGAATTTAAAAATTTGTATCTTTGTTGTTCTTATGATGAAAATGTCTTTTTTTTTTTTTTTTAAGATATTTCTTTAAGTGTCTGAGTATCTTATAGTGTTATATTGTTACAAAAGTCAGACAGCACATCCTGTCCTACACTGGTAGGTGGAGAATAACTGAGTAATATTCAAAGATACAATGTTGTTTTACAACAATCAGTTGTTGCTAGAAGAGGCTTGCATAAAGAACTGTACAGAACTCACAATACTTGAGTGAAAACCATGAAAAAAACAGCAGTATCAGTGATTTTAAAATATTTAGAATAGAACCTACAGTGCTAAGTATCCACTAAACCAGAAAGGATTGCACATTCCTGAATATCTAATAATCATACTGAACAACTGCTGCAGGAAAAATACAAGATACACTGAAACCATGCCCAGACTGCTAAAGACAGAAATCTCATGACTGAGTTCATTATCCAGAGTAAGTACTGTGGTATGAGAAACTTCCACTGAATTCTATTCAGAAGTCAAGATTATCTGTTGAATTGTAGTAGATGAAAAATAATTATTTTCCTGAATTCTTCATCATCACCTTTAAAAAGAACTGATTGATCATTTGCAGTGTTCTGTTGTTGAAGAAAGTCCTAAAAGGGAAGAATCTGTGGATATAGAAATTATGCTGCTAAAGTAGGAAGTGCTAAAATGCAATGTTATGCCTCATATTTGGATGTTGTAGGTGATAGCAACATGGAAAAATACATATTGCTCTGGAAGGAAAATTCCATCTGTTGTAATTTCATGGAAATAATCCAGAACACCTGCTAAAGATTTGTTTGAAGAATATTTACTTGCTGAATGGTCCATGTAATTTTCAGTTCATCTAAGCAGCTGATGGCATGCTGAAGACAGAAGATAATGTTGGCACACACACAAAAGAAACCTAAACCAAACCAAACCAGAAAAAAACCCCAAAACCAAAACAACAACAAAACCAAAAAAACCCCTGGTCATTTTCAATCTATATTAAAAGTCCTTGAAAACAGAAAAGCCTTATTTTATTGCTTATGAAAGAAACAGTCTTGATTTTCATGAAGTGGTTTTCCATGGGAGTCAGTAAGAGATTAAGAAAACCCTTTCAGTTAATCAATTAATCAGTTAAGAACACCCTCAGGAACAAAGCAGAAACACTTTGCCAAAGACAGCAAAACCCAAAGAGAAACATATTCGGATCTGTGTTTTGTATTTTGATTTTTTTCCCTGTCCTTCAGGAATACATTTTACTATCAGAAAATAAATTGATGACAATCATTTTCCTCTTTCCTAAAGTGGATGCAATTTTTCTGAGTGAAAAGAACAGATCTATAAGATTCAAAGAGCAATTTTTCAGATACAAATTAAACACATGGGACAAAGATGCAATGGAAGTCCTAAGCAATTTCTTCAAATATTTTTAGACAAGTTGGTCTCAGCCAAAACCAAACTCATTCCCAGGAATTCTTTTAAAAATTATTTTCTTCAGAAAGTTTTCAAAATTTGGATGTTAAAAAAATAAGCTGTTGACATATGGAATGCTAGTGAAGCACTCAAAATCACTAAAATGAAAATTACTACCATGCCTTACATTTAAGTTACCAGATGTATATCTAAAACCAAAGAAATAATTGTTCAAAGTTATTTTAAAAATGAAAACTAGAAATTAGCTAGTTGAATTATTTTATTTTTTCTTTATTTTTATGAAGTCACTAGGTCACTTAAGCAACCTTTTGAAAAAAAAAATTGAAAATTTATTCAATTAAGTATAAATGACAACAGAGCAAAGGAGTTTCTTTTATGAAACTAAAAAAATTAAAGAAAATTAACATTTGCAAGTAATTTGGAGTAAAAAATATCGGTATCAGGCAGTTGTAAATATAAAAAAAAACCATCAGAATGACCAAATGTTGTTTTTTTTTATTGTAAAGGTGTATGTGCAGTTTAGCATCTGAAATATGAGCAGTTTTTTTCCCAATATTAGAAAATTATTTTCCAGAATATGAAACTAGTAAAAGATGAAAAATTATGTTAAACCATAAACTTGCCATTTTCCTGATACTGAGCAAACAATGCAGAAATTCTTAAAAATCCTGAATTAAAAACCTCAGCATGAAAAGGACATAGCACAGGATGTTCTCTTACAGATGATCAGTAAAGACTCTGGCACAAATTATAAATTTGTTCTTTAGAATCTTTCTAGAAGAATTCTAGAACCTTTCTTTCATGTGGATTTGTTCAAGGTAGTGGTATTTCAGAGAAATCCAGCAGTTCTCCAGTTTGGACCTCTATGCAAAAGCCAAACTGGATTTCACAGTTTCCAGGCAGCAAAAATGTCTGAATTTGAAAAGAAGAGTTTTAGTAGAGTAATGGGAATATTTTCTTGTTTTGGTTGGGTACAAAGTGGATGCAGAAGTCTCCAGCTATTCTCCAGCTGACAGTAAGTGATGGAAAAAGGAAAGAATCCTGACTCTCCCTCATAATTTTCAGCTTAAAAATGCATGTATATGGTGCAGTGAAAAACAGGCTTTACCTATCAGAACTGCAATAACTTGCTAGAATCTCCTTCCTCTGAGAAACAAGAACACAGAATAATGTCCAGTGGATGCAGATGAGATGAATATGTTTTCACTGTTCCTTATACAGGATTTAGATGGAAACACCAGCATCATTTTCATAAAAGGCTACTTGTCATTCAATGAATACAAAATAATTCTGGAATTTTCAGGGTTTGTTTGTTGGATCTTTTTGGGGTTTTCTTTTTTGGTGTTTGTTTTTTGGTTGTTTTTTTGGGGCAGGTTGGTTGTTTGGGGGTTTTTTGCTTAATTTGTTGTTATTGGTTTTTTGGGGTTTTTTAGTAAGGACCTATTCATTGAATTGGTGTACAGGAAGTCTGGCTAGTGTCTTCCATGCTGCAGCCATATTCCTGCCCCTTAGCTTGCAATCTAAACCAGGATAAAGGGAAGTGAAAACAAGACAAGAAGCAGAAAATGAAAAAAATTAAAAGCTCCATTTCAGCTTAAATAACTATGATAATAAGTTTGTTTTATGCTCTTGCTATGATTAGGATTAGAGTTAGTATTTTTTAAAGGACAGTATTTAATTTCTTTTCATTCCCTTTATTCATCTCTCTCTCTTTCTCTCTTTCTCCCAGAATAAGTAGAGGAATGCTGGGAGGGAATGGAGCACTGCAAATCCCAGGGTATAAATAGCTCTGCCTGAGCCTAACAATAACTCTGCTGCCACTGACACAGAGTGGAGCAAAGGCAAGAAAATACTGTAACAGTATTTGTCATGCTTGTCAGGGGGAACACTTTCCTACCTAAAATATTGTGAGCAGAAATGCGTATCAGATGATTAGGTCAATTTTCTTGAGCTTGATACAAACCGTTTCATGGTGTCTGCTCATGCTAGAAATGCTCTTCTCTCTTTTGACAGTCATGTTATTTCACACTTATCAAATAATATGTCCATAACTGTGTCACCCAAATTCAACTGCAGCTGCTCTGATATGAGGCTCAAGATAGCAAATTAAAATTCGTAATGAGATAGTCTAGGTAAATGACACTTGGTGCTTGTTTTGCTTCCTCCAATGCAGTGATTGAAACACTGAACACAAAGGGATTTGGGAGACGATTTGGGATTTTTGGAAGCTTTCCTTGGATGTGGTGCCTCCATGACATGGAGAAGATCAGGTAGAGAGAGAGGGAAAAAAACAAAAGGCACAAACACAGAGTGAAAACGATGCTCATAAAGCAAGTTAGGAAGCAGGGAAACAAAATATTTTCAATAATCAAGTAGATGAAAAGGTTCCAATGAACTACAACAAGAAACAGTAATAAGTGATTCAGATGTTTCATGCAGAGCAAAAAGATGTTTCTTTTTGATATAATCAAAAAGAAAATAAAGAGGAAAGAAATAAACCATAAAGATCTTTAAAAAGTCATCAACAACAAAAAACCCAACTCCAAACCCACTTCTATAATAGGCTTCTCTAGAGAGAATGGTGGAAGTGAAGGAACTTGTGAGACTGAAAAACAAAAGGCAAATGACAGAAATACCCTCGCGAGGGTCAGAGTTCATTGCAGCTTCTGCGGTTGCAGAAGGGAAAGACTCAAAAGGGTCTGATCAATTAAGAGGATCAAAAGGGGATTCACTATCAGTGAGACTAGAAGCTTAAAAATAAGGAGAGAAGGGGAATAAACAGATAGGAAAAGGATGAAAACACTGTAAAAGGACACAGTTCAGAGAGGAGAAAGAGGCTGCTCTCTATCCATCAAAAATGTGCTGTAATGTGAAGATTCATGACTTACTACTGAAGGAAAAGTGAATTTTTTCCCATGACCTACATATTATGAATCAGATACTTGATGCTATTTAAGTCCTTCAGTGGAGAACAAACACTAATCCATACCACACTGACACCTCAATGTTTTTCACGAATGGCAGCACTCAAATCCAGAAAAGTGGTCTGCAGCATTTGTCTTCTACTCTTGAGGAAACCGCAAGAAATAACTTTGCTGTAAATTATAACATGAAAATGTCTAATATCAGTAAAACATATGTCTATGTAACTATGGAAACTTGTTACTTTTTGCTATAAGTTTTTGTGCAATTTCTTTGATAGATTACTTTGCCACTGTGTGTTGCTATTAAGACAAAGTCTGGGGACAAGGAATGAGACTTAAACGAGACTAAATGAAGTTTTTTTAAAGTGATTTTGTGGAGGGGCACCTATGCTTCCACAATAAGAGCTGTCCCATCACCAACACCACCTGCGAGAAAAAGTAAAAAGATTCTCAGAGAGCTGATAGCTAACAGACAATGTAAATGACAATTTTAGTCTTGTGTTAAAAGGAAAATTGAACAAGCAAAGTGAGTGGCGCTTTCTTTATTAGATTTTAAAGATATTTATGACAGTGCCACTCAAGTCAAGATTTGCATTTTATATCTTTCTGACCATTCTTGTCAGTTTTTTCATGACACTAATGCATGAATAAAATGTTGTTTTGTGTTCCAAAACCAATTCACTCTTTGCATTTTATTGCACATTCTAATAACTATCTTATTTATCTCTATTTGTAGACAGGCCCGTTTCTGAATCTCTGCTGATTTAAAAGAAAAAATTACATTAAATAATTTCCCTGAGTCTAAAATTCCCAGGCAACTTCAGAAGACTCCTATAGTGTTCTTCCTGTCACTTAGTACAATAATACTATTTTTCAGACTGTGAAAAAGGTATCAAGGCATCTCCCGTTTTAAATTCATGTTACTAAAATAGGATTTATTGCTCATCACTTTGCTGCTACTTAGCATTCAATCTGACAATCTGGTCACCTCACCTAATTTTGGATCAACTGCAACCAGCGTGCAGGTCTTTATGTAAGCTAGTTACCAGCCTATACTTATCTGCTTCTTAACTTTGTTAGAGGTGTTTAGGATGAGAAGAGTTATGCTTGCTTCCTTTTGATGAGAGCCACTCACTCAGGTTATCTCAGCTGTAGGCACTACACTGTAGACATGTACATGTTGTCATCACCATCCTCAAAGTCTGCTAAAAAACCAAGGTGTTACGAGTCTTGAGGGCACCAAAAAGCCCCATTGGCCTTGCCCAGCCCTCGGGTGGACCCTCACCTGTGCACCATGCCCATGGACCAGGATTCCATTTCAGCTCAGCCCAAGGCCATCAGTCCCTGCCTGAGTGGGGCAGCAGTGCCCAGTTCCCAGCCCTGTCTCCAGACGTCTTTGGCTACAGCCTTCCTTCCAGCTCTGTCTGTGCTCTCATCTCCTCCTGCTCCTCAGTGCACTCCCTGGATGGATCTTGAACCTGACTCACCACTTTGCCAGGACTGGGGCTGTTTGTTGCGGAGTCTGTTACAAGCACCCAGCTCTGCTCATTCTGCTCAGGTGCTGGAAGACATTGCTCAGTCAGTAAAGATGAAGTGTCACGCTGCCTAGAAAGCTGAACTTGTCTCTCCAGTATTCTCTAGTCTACCCCCAATTCTGTTTTTAAGATCAAATATTTATCTGCGTTGCGCTGTTGCTTATGGAAGTCCCACAGTGTTAATCCACAGGATGTTAAAAATTTCCTCCTCTCAAGTACATGTAAAACCCACATATTTCAATGACATGGCCAGAAAATAGAGAGGTTTGCCTTCCTTGTTCATATATGCTACTTGTACTTTTTAAAAATGAGTCTTCCTTATTATTAATGATCATTCAATGACCTTTGACATAGTCACTAACTACAGTACATCTACATCAACACTGCTTACAAGATGCTGCATCTTGCTCATATAAATAGTTTCTTCTGTTCCAGTTGTAGAAAATACGAAAAAAAACTCATTTCAGGTATTTCAAGTGAATTTTCTTTTTGTCATCTAATTCATCCCCCTGCCACTGCACAATTGTTCTCCACAATGGATTTTCTAAGAGCACCTTGATGTATGGTGTCTTCTATTGTAACTTTTGTGCTACTATCATTCATTTCCTTTATTGCAGAAGACAAAGACATTTTATTGGCATGCTCCTTTCACTTGGTATTTTATCTACTAACTTTTTCAAATACAAATCCTTCACAAACTTTTTCTGGAGTTTAAATAAAGGATTTTGGTATAGATGACTGTCTCACAGTTAATTTGGTTTGCCCCATCCTTCAGTTACCTGTTGTATTGTCTATTCTAAATTCCATTTCCACACCTTTTGTAGTGTTGTGGTGCACCAAAGTGAATGCTAAAATCCCTGTGAATTTACTGATGATTTAATCTTGCTTGCCTTCAGTTCAACAAAGTACATTAGCTTAAAATAATAACCCCATGCTTAAATTCAGCAAAGTACAATGTATTCTATGACTGAAGCTGCTGTATGCTTAACTAATTGTTCAAGCAAGTATCTGCATATGCTGCTCAATTTCCATCAAATCTCCTACTTCAAACTATTTGACGAAAAATAATGAGTAAACTATTTTTTGGCCATCTGTGTTATTGCTTAATAAAATAGTTAATAAAAATGGTTTTATTTCTTTGCAACACTGATATATATTAATGGATATACTGTGAGGAATTTGTCTCAAGGTCTATAGGAAGACGAAACAACCTGAATCAAGTTTTACCAAGTCTAACTGTCCTGTTCACTGGACAACTTGTAAAAACACTTCTACCTTGTAGAAAAGTCAGTGTTCAGTATTCACATCTTACCTCCCTGAAGATTAAACTTATGTCTGCTTAATAACATCCTCTCCCTCCAAACATACATTCCTCAGTTACTCAGCTTCTCAGTGGTAACTCGTTGCCTTTTCTTCTTATGGAAGATACATATATATGTATACATGGCATACTAATATATCCAGGTAAATCTAGGTTTGGAGCTATGTGATACACGGGCCTGGGTGCAGCATTTAAACAAAGCCCTTCCCAGCTCTTGGGACTCCTAGAGAGATTCATCAGCATAGGATAGTCCTACACAATGCCCACAGTGCTCAGCTGAGATGTAATCAGCTATGAAGTGAGTTCATCTCAAACTAGAAGAATGCATCAATGGACCTCAGGAACCCCAGCCACTGTCCTTCATTCCCTGTGCAACATTTTCCTACAGATTTTTGTGTAAAAGAGACAAAAGTGCTAGAAATTCAGGCAGTGCTTGGTATCTCTCCTAAAAATTACTTAAAACTTCTATTCAGTAATTTTCATGGGTCATGAAGGGCAAGGGGTTTTGATGATACATGAGTGGCAAAAGGAATACTGGTGGGGCTTTTTTCCCTCCAGTTTCTGGAGGACAGTAGGTAGACCACTCCTGTGAATGAGGTGGTAGAAACCATGTTTGTTGACTTTGGCTTGATGTTTATTTTTTACTAACTATATAATTCTATGTAACAATTCTAACAAGCCTCAAAGTATCTTTAAAGAGGGCACTTATTTCATAAACTTAATCCAACAACTATTATTACTTCTTGTGGCACTATGAGGTCCACGATACATTAAACAAGACAATTACAAATACAAGTTAAACAAAGAAAACTTTATCCTTGAGCATGAAATTCTACATATTTTTATTGGACTAAGAGTATGTTGCCATACATCATGTTTTTCTTTAAGAGCTCTAACTCCTTATTTTAAGAAGTGATATAAATAAATAGAATGTAAAACTGTTTGTAGTCTGAAGTCATTCAGTTACACACTGTACTTTCTCAGAACAACTGAAAGTGCTTTTGGCACTACATGACAGATATAAATTTTATATATGCCCTCCCTCCTCACCGCAGTTGAGTGATGACATGATATTGTGAAATGGAAACATCTGCATACTGGTAGTTGTTTCTGGACTGTTGAATCTTACATTAAATTTTTAATTCATAGTTCTGCAAACTCAGCCTCTATCTCTCAATTTTAGCTTGTTTATTTGTCAAAATACTCCTTATAAAATCTGTGACGATAGTAATGGCAGCAGGAAAGACTAGGAAATGTTTTTCTATTTTATGCACTACCATGGCCTCTTCTAAGCATTTTTAAGTTGCTCTTGACAAGGCAAATGACCTTACACATATTCCTCATCCATTGCAATGGAAAAGAAAATGGATTACATTAATGACTTTCAGCTGTAAACCAGTTTTAGTTTAGCATTCAGCAGTGGTTTGCAGTAATCCTTCCTTCATACTATAGTGCACTGCTCGCTGACAGACATTTACCTCAGTTTTATCTTGTGATTAATTAAAACACACTTTCTCTAACATTTCCAAAGAAGTCTCTAACCAGCTGTCATTTATCCTTTATATGTCCAAGATTAAACTCTCTCTTCAACTCTTTATTGATACCCAAAGGGAATTCCTAACCGAGGTCTTGGCACTTAGACTCTGTAGATATAAAAAGGAACCTGAAATTCAGTTAGGATTAGAGAACAGGAAATCTTCCAACCAAAGTGCACTCAAGCGACAGCCAGGCCAGGCAGATGGACCTGCTAAACAATTCACCTGTCATCCAGATCTTCACCCTCACTTTGAAAGCTTTGCCTATCCTGCTGAATCTCATATATACTGTCTAGTTTTAACTTCAGAACTTTGGATCACTACTCACCTATCAAACATAAAAAGACCAAAACATTCAGCATAAAAAAGGTTATCTGATTTCACAACTAGCTCTGCAAGAGCAGATCAAAATTTACAGGAGGAGTAAGATACCTATATACAGACATACAGCTGTACAGATGTCCAAGAATGCAGACAGTTTAAGCCTTCCTAAAACTTCTCCTCTACATCTCTGAGACACAATGTGTCCTCACACAGCTTTTGCAAGTATGTAGCAACTGATGCAAAATCTAACAATTCAGTGTGGCAAAAAAAATCTGAGATCAATTTGGTCCACAAAGAGAACAAATTGCCTGAAATTAGTTAGAAAAGACCAAGTATAATCATCATAGGAACTGCTCTTGTTTGTACAGGCAGAGACTGCACTGACAGGCTCAGCCAAGCTTTAAGGTTCACATGTTAATGAGGTAGAAACCTGTTTCTGACTCCTCCATGCCATGGCAATAACACAGATTTATCAAGCTTGACACGTAGACATTGTCCTTGTAATCATTTGCCTACATCTTAGTTTGAAAAATACCCACTAATGGAATAATACTTTAAAACATTCAAATAATTTATACTTCATTTTCTTGATTGAGACATGAAAATCTATAGCTTTTCCACATTTAAGCTGTGTTAAAGAGAGTAATGTTGATTTTTTCATATTTTCTATCTTCCAAACACAAACACTTCCCATGGATTAAAAGCTTTGAAAGATATGTACTCAAAAATACTTTCTGAAGTACAAGTGGCATTTTTTTCTAGTTCCACCTGCTGGTTGCTAAATATTCAAATATACTTCTCAGAACTTAGTTCAGGGTTATTGTTTTGGTTTGGCTAATTTTTTTCAAAAATCAGTATGTCATCTCCATCTAAAAGCACTCGTATATATTAAACACTTCCTATCTGGAATATCAAATTCCTATCAAATATTTTGGCAAAATAAAAGAGGGGGAAAATGAGGCCTCTGATAATTATCAGGACATACAGGCTTTGTATAATCTATTTAATATCATGTTCCCAAATTCAGCTAGAGCATTTCTCAGGACCTTTTTCTTGATTATTACAGCCTCTCTGTAAATACTGGAATGGTTTTCTATGCCAGCCTTCTGTTGCCACAACAGAGTCCTGGTATTTGGAGCTACTCAGAGTTCTTGAAATCACCAGAACTTCTAAATGACCCAACAGCTGCACTAGAGCAGGGCTGAATGAACTGAAGCATATGAGAAAACTACCTGCATTCTCATATGATTTTCTGCAATTCCCAGATGCTTTTCTACCCATAGACTGATTATGCTTCCACTGACCTTGAAACTGAAATGAGACATTTGTGTTCAGTACTTACTCTTGTGCTTATTAGTGCACTTTGCAAGATTTTCAGGATAAACCTGAAAACTGTCAAAATATGATATCCAATAGAATATAGTTGTAAAAAAAAAGGTAATTTTTGCTATTTTTGAAATATTTATCTGTCATAATCCAAATATTTCAAGTATCATAATTCATTTTTCATAATGGATTTAATTTTATTATAATCCCTATTTCAAGTCACATAATGTATTTTCTGCTACTAAAGAATGCATTAGATTACTAATATTTTCCTTACTCAAAACATAAAATTAGAGAATGAAAATCAAAATAATGTATGAAGTTCTAAAGTTTTCCTTCAAAGTTTAAAAGTGACCACTGCAAACAGGACTCCAAAGAAAGTTTTTGCATGTTTTCTGTATTTGTTTGAAAAAAGTCAGCTATATAAAACCTCAGTTTCAGCATGACATAATAACTACATTTTTTTCTCTCCTTTATTTTCTTGATTTTACCTTTGGTCTTCTTATTCTGATCCACTCTGTTAGGATAAAAGCTTCCATATGATATTTATGTTTTTTAGCAAATTTCCAGCTTTAAGGCAAAACTTCTCTCTCACAGCATAATTCAAAGTGTCTTCACTTCTGCGAAACATGTATTTCTCCTTATGCTTGCACATAAGTTCGTGCCTTCACAGCATACATACAAATAGCCCTCACTGATGAAACTGATTTCCTCTGGAAAAAATTGTAAGTTTTACTTAATCTCTGGCTTTCTTGTAAGTTGCTTTTTGAAAACTGACCCGAATGTTCAAGAGCTCCAGCTGTTTCTGAATCATAAAGGTATGTGGTCTTAGAGCCTCTGGCTACAGCTGAAAATTTGTTTTAGTAATGATTACATTGTTTTTCAGAGTCAAAAAATAATTGTCAATTAAAAACACTACAAGCAATCCACCATTCAGTATTATAGAGCTATCAGTATCATCCTCTAAGGGTGTAAGTCATAATCTTAAATTTTTCATATAATATTTATTAATCAAAATTATGCTTGAGTGTTAGGCTTTGAGAAATCAGACAATAAAACTATGATATCATAGAGAGCACTTGATGCAGATACCTATATTTAAACAAATTGTTTTAGCTTCTAATTTAGATATGCTGCATAAAACAGAGAAGGATATCCTACAGCACAGCAAATTCTATTTTTATATCAATGCCTTAAAACCCACAGTCTACCTACAGTAGACAGGAATTTTTCTGTAAACAACTTAACCATGTCTGAGACAAAATATAACAGCTGATCAAAAGCAAACAGCAATGCAGTTGCAACAAATTCCCATTTGCTAGACTGGGATAATTTGAGAGATGAAGAAGTAAACAAAGCACATGAAAGTGCCTCCATGACCAGCTGTGGGATAAAGTGGATTTAGACCCTGATGAAACTAAAGAATTTGTGGTTCTAAGACACCATGGTTATGAAGAACTAGTGAGCCCTAATTTCAGTGTTTCTCAGAGTTTCCTAGAACTACAGAAGAGCGCTTTCAAAAGAAATTCCAGAGTTTTGAGACCCTATTTTCAGAGAATAAGTAATTCTTCATTCAGGTAGATTTATTTACTCACACTTTCTTGTCTAATATTTCAGTCTTTCATAGTGCTAAAGTCAAAATCTTCATTAAACCATGTATACTTTGTTATTATCTCTCTCTAATTAACTTTGTGCTTATATATTATGGTACTGTTTTAGCAGCTTCATCAAGTGATTAATTAACAATGCTGGCTTTTGGAAGATAATATAGTATTTGGAGCTTGGCATTGGGTAGGGATGGGAGGAGAACTTTGTTAAAAAAACAAAAACAAAAACAAAAAACCCCAAAACGAACAAACAAAAAAAACCCCAACAACAACACCAAAAACCAAACCAAACCAACAAACAAACAAACAAACAAACAAAACCACCCCAAAACTCCATGTGAAGCGACTAAAACCTTCAAAAATTTCAGTTGTGTAAAGAGCTAGAGTAGAGAATTCATACTGGAATTATCAACAACACAAGACATTGGTTTTGAGTCCAAACTACAAAGCTTTGTGGCTAAGTAATTTTGCTGTCAAGGATATGAACTAATGCTAAGGTAACTATAAGCTTTTAGGACTGAAATTCAGTATCTATTTGTCACCAGATAGGACCATACAAAAAGGTAAGATTTACAGACTGAAAAGCTGCCTGTAAAAATCCTATGGCATTGAAGACAGCCCAGATAATATAATTAAGTTAATCTTGAAGATTCTATGGAGTCTTGGAGACTCTATTCACTGAGCAAGTGAGATGATTGAGAATCTTGCTTCTATGATATAATACCATTTAAAAATTAATGTTCAATGGACAGGTAACAGGTTGTACATGAAAAATTAGCACACACTTTGTAATGACAAAATTATCTTAAGGATGACTAATATTTCTTAACACTAAAAGGCTCATCCTTTATTGCATTAGTGCTAATTCTAAGTGCTAAATTATCATGATATTTATTGAGGTTTTATAGTCTTGTTGACATTTAATATTGTGAGTGAACCACGATTTCTAACTTTCCCTTTATACTGTAAATTCTAGAAACCTATTTTGTTTTAAAATGTCAGTCTTGAAGAGGACTGAGTAATTGAGTCTCAGAGATGTTCACCTTAGAGTCCCACAACCATGAGACCATAAAATTCTCCTGAAAAGAGTGAACTGCATCTGAAGAATTATTTTCAATAAATTTGGAGGTAAAACTTTGAATAAATGTGAAAAATATCACAATGTGCAAGAACCTATTCTATACTATTTCACCTAATTTGCTTTTTTATGAGGAGGTCATTAAAAGGGCTATGATAGAAAACTACAAGTGAAATGCAGTTTCTTTCAGTTTCAAAAAGCTTTCATATAAATCCACTACAAAATTTCTGTACTAAGAATGACACAATAAGTAACAAATTATAGAAATCTGTTTGATGTTTCGCTGGGGGGTTTTTTCCCCCTTACTTTAGTTTTAGGAAACTATATATGCCTTAAGAAAAGATACTTGAAAAATTCGATGTGTTACGTGCCCTCTGATATTTTGAGACCACATAAAATGGTCTAAAAGCAACAGAAAAAACACTCTTTCTACTGAGATGTGAGCTTTTCTCAGGCTGAGAACAGTTTCACTGATTATTGAGCAATTCTGCTTGTGTTTTCTGTCCAAAGTACTGATCAGAACTTAAAATTAGAAGCAACTACATGGTACAGAGTGAACATCATCCACAGATGCACACTGGCCTCCACCATAGCATTGTCCAAGTGCACCTAGCCTGCAACCATTCACTGTTTTCTTCTATGTTTATTTCATGGCAGGGTCTTTTTATGCCATACTGAGAAGTCACTTTGCTATTGACAGTCAAGTTTCCAGGGAATTTCTCTAATAAACAGATAGCTTTCTTTATTTTCTAAGAGTAATAATATGATGTTAGAGGCTGTGGCACACAGAATAATCCATGTGGGTTGTGCATGCATTAACTACTTCCCTTGAAGAACATTGCCTAAGACAACATATGCCATTCGAATCCGATTTTAAAATTAGGATGAATCAGTGCTATGTTCTGAATGTAACATGCAAAATGCTGCAGGCTCAAATCCAACATTGAACTAAAGATATTTTTGGAAGTGCAATGCTCCAGATATTGCTAAAGACTCATTTTCAATGTTACTTGGAATGTTGAAATAAATTTTTGAAAGTTGCAGTGCATTTTACCTTGTCTTTTATGTGGTTGTTATTTTGACTACTGCTAAACTTATAAATAAACTAAAATATATCAGACAGTTGCTCTAACTCAGATACTTTTTCTATTTGAGTGTTAGCTGTGGAGGGTACAAAAAAAAAAGTTAAAATTTTTCTTTCGTACACGTCACAAGTACATGACAAAATATCTGACAGCACACCATTAAAGATAAAATTTAAATAGCTCTGAATTATCTAATTTAAATATCTTTGCCTTTATGTGATCACTGAAACCTGTCAATCTCTCTGCGTTCACTAAAAACGTTACTAATTTAGGTCAAGATATTTTTATTTCAATAGACCAGTATGTTATGATTTCTATTTTTATATGAAGAAAAAGCACTCTGATGTGATCACTGAAAGTCTGTGTGTACAATGCCACTGTCAAGGGATATTTACCATGGTCTTTCATTGGGGGAACAGCCCTCTAAGACAAAAATGTTCCTGCATCAATTTTACTACAACTAAAGAAAAAGTCTATTCTTCCTAGCTAGGAATCTAGAATTTTTGTGACAATAGTATAGTTTTATTCCTTTAAATGTTTATTCTTTCTGTTTTATCCTTTTTCATCTGCTATTTTCTGAGAAAAGATACAAGGTTGATGTGATAAGATTTGATTTAAAAAAGGATGTTTCTTTGTAAGGAAACAAAATGTTTCTTGACAGCAGTGGAAGTCACATGGTAGTATCTCTCCTTTGAAGACATTGTGCAAAAGAAGAAATTTCTGGATCAAGCTTCTATTAAATTTACCTTCCTTTGTACTGTTAAGCAATGAAAGCAACTATAACTGTTGGCATTTTCAGGGTCAATGTGTGTCTTTACTAATCTGTAACAACATCTTCTAAGTCCTTTGTTCCCCACAGTGAAGGGAAATAAACTGTAAATGGAAAAGGCTCCTCAGGGAAGCAAGCAAAAAGAATAGGAAAAAGTTAGGCAAGGGTATGGATTCTGCCAATGGGTCTTCTGTGTATGACAAGCACATCCCACATCTTATAAATTAAGCTGCTATAGCATCTTTACCTATGGTAAAGAACACACAGAAAAATTTCGTCTGTTATTACTAAGAAAGTAATAAAAAAGAAGCTTACAAGGCTTTAGAGAATGAATGATTTGAAATTTCTTGTTTATATTCAGAAAGTGGAAGCAATATTAAGAGAGATCTTTTAAATACCAAGTACTTAGGAAAAACTTATCTAATGCTTTCTAATTCAGAGCAACCAGAAGTGTTCATTTACTTAGTGGATGTCTGGATAACTGTATTTCTTAGATGCACTAAGAGAATCAAACAAGGAAGGACAACAGGCATTTACAAACAAGTGTTTTGGCACCACATAACACTCCAAAATCTCCCTTATATACACGTTAATGCATTTCTGTTTGCTAGAGACAACCACTAGATTCACCTACCCTCACACTAATAACTTGACTGTAGAAAAAACATTTCAAGCTTGTTCTAGAGCTTTATAGAAGTTTTCCAGGTTTTGCTACTTGTCTAAACTCCAACTCCTGTGTTTTTCCTCGGAGTACAATATTGTGCTCACAAGCTAGTGTTTTAAGCATTTTAATTAATTTTACAGTTTTTTACTATTAACACTGAATGTGATATTACAAAAAATTAAGCTAAGAATGACACCATAAATAATGCAAGCTCCCTTAATTTATAAGGTAACCCTTACCACCCTTTAAAGCATGGGCTTTTGAGAGGTGAGGAAAAGTGGAAGGTATTCCTCATATTTTATTTCTTCAGAAACAGGTCTTATTTTAACTCAATTTCACAAGAAAGGTTGTGCACTTGTCCAAACCAGAAGTTGTTACAAAATGACCCTTCTAAGCGGATTTTTCATGCTTTGTCCTCTCTTTATTATGACTCCAGTGTCTTTAGTCAAACTAAATCTGGAGGAACCTCTTGAAAAATCCAAAACACTATTCTGTAAATTTATCCTATATATTCAGTCTGAAAACTACAAACCTAAATATTTCTCTCTCATTTACTTTTTGTTTTTAACATAAAATTTTTACAGCTAAATTCAGCTAAATACAGTAAAAAAAGGCTAAATCCATTACTAGAAAGGGCCTATAACCCCTAGGCATAGAAAAAGATATGTCTCATGAAATACTGTTGGATGCTGAAGAACATTGCAACAGCCACGAATCAGAATAGCTGTGAATTCTGTGATATTACAGAAAGAATCCCTCATTGGTGAATTTGATTGAAATAACTTCAGTAACTGAGGTAGATCACAACATTCAAGAAAGTCGATATAAACACTAATTGAAATGTATCTTGCTTGTTAAGTGAAGCAAAGTGGGAAATTTCTATATAAAGCTTTTCGGTGAATTTCTACTGTCTTTAAAAGTCATTATATTTACACGATAAGCTAGTTTGGCTCTGCAGTCTAGTCTGCTTCAATTGAACTTGCCATAGAAAATCTCCTTTTCTTTTGTTTACTGAATGACATATTCCATTGAATAGTGAAATCCATTTTGAAATAGAAAAGGTGAAGTGCTGCTAGTAAAGTCATTCTAGCATTTATCAGAAACATTAGTCTATTTTTATCAGTAGTATAAAAATACTGTGAAGATCATTATTTCTTTACAATGCAGACTGTATGGCATTTTATTTCTCAATGTTTATTACACAGCATTGCAATATATTTCCTCCTTATCAAATCAAAATTTTGCACACAATCAGTGCAACCTGAAAGATGCATTTTCATTCAACTATAGATTTGCTCTGTATCTGATTAATCCTCCCCTTATAATTAAGTTGTCATAGCAATGCATTTTTAATAGTACTGATTCATATGCCAGTAATATTCTGGAGACAGTGCTCTTGGTAGTTTTTTTTTACACTCAGTCATACTAAATTATAAAGTTAGAAAATACAAAAGTACTGGTCAACTTGCTCAAGCAGAAGAACGCGTGATCAGACTTACAACAGGCCAACATATCATCTGACATCCATCACAGAAAGTGACACAAAATTTTGGGTGGCTCAGCTCAAGAAAGTAAAACAGATCCTACATCTGTTTTATTTTCAATATAAATACTTAATGATTAAAAAAATTACTGAATGCTTTAAAAAAACAAGGTGATTACACCCTGCTAGGAAGAAAGAATATGTAGTGGATTTTTCTAAAGGTGTTGCTTTCATATATTGGTACTTCTATGGTACAACAGGCAGCTGCGCAGAAAAAGTACTGATAATGGGAATTCACTGTACTTTTTACGTGCCTTCCTCTCTGTATTTTCAGCAGATAAATTAAATTACAAATATTTATAAGGTTTCAAAATAACAGGAAATCATCCTTCAAGGACTAGGACTATACATCTTGGCTGTTTCTAAGGCAATTATAGCAAGTTGGACTCAATGATACTTGTGGGTCCCTTCCAACTTAGTTTATTCTGTAACTCTGTGATTCTTTGAAGCATCAGCATGCACAAGTCTGTGAGAGCAAAAGAAAATTGCCTGATACTTCATTCATTTTTTTTAAAATTCAGAATGTGAAGAATTATGTGCACTATTGTCTAGCATGAGGTAAAATGTGAGTCAAAATGACATAAAAATGGTGTTAGCTTATTTCTGTGGCTGAGAAAGACAAAGAAAAGACAAAAAACCCAAGAGACTGTTTTCCTCATGACTCACTAGAAAGCACAAGGTTTAAATTCTGATGACTTGCTTGAGAAGATCATTGCATAGCATACATCCTCTAAAAGCTCCTTCAAAGGACTGATGAAGGGGAAAGTGCATTGTGAATGCAATAACTGACCTAACTAATATAACTTAATGAAGATGTGTATTGATTTGGTTATGAGGAACTCTTAGCCTCTAAATACATAAATGCAAAATGGTAATTGTTCACTCTGAAGTTTCTGACCTTCCCTGAATGATGTGAGAAACACATCTGCTTAAGTCAGACTAGAAACTCACAAGAAAGGGAAAAATTTAATATACACTACATTTGCCTGTTTCATATATATATTTTAGAGTCAAAAATTAAACCAAAAAAAGGGGGTCTGGACTGAAGCACAGTGGAAATCTAATAATGGCAAAGATGGAGCTACTAAGGGAACTGTGGGGTGATGGAGTTAAAAAGGGACCAAATATCTAAGCAGAATTTAGCTTCCCTCTCAATGCTCAGTGTATGCATTTTTCCTGAGGATCAAAGCTAATCCTACACTTTGAGTGTCTAGAAAAAATAGTGGAATATGCAAGCTGTCACTGACATGCAAACTGAGACTTCTCAGAAAATAAATACAGTAAGAAATCTCATGATATATGCATTAATAAGAGCATATACATAATATATGTACCATTACCTTGTACTTTAATCAATAAATATATACATCGCATTTTCTTTAACGGTTGTAAGATTTCTCCTCTAAGCTGTTGTTGCTTTGTTCTTCAGTAAGTGCATCTTTGAAATTAATAGAAATTACATGTTTAATGAAGGAATGAGCAGTCTAGTTGCACAACTGGGTTAGAACCCATTACCAGAGAAGTGCAGAAGATGCTGAACATGATGTCAAGCCCTCACAGAGGACTGGTATGCAAGACAATGGAGAGGAATAGCTGGCTATTGTCTGCTCTCCCTACAATGTAGGCAGAATATCAAAAACCCTTTGTGCTTGTTTTGTCTGGAATAGAGCAAATTTTCTTCACAGTAGCTAGTATGGGGCTGTGTTTTGCATTTGTGGTGAAAACAGCTTTGATAACAGGGATGTTTTATTTATTACTGAGCAGACAAGACTCTTCTGCCTCTTCCCCCACCCCACCAGTGATCAGGCTGGAGGTCCACAAGGAGCACTTGGTGGGAGCACTCCTGGGACAGCTGACCCTAACTGACCCAAGGCATATCCTAGACCAAATGACATCATGTTCAGCATAGAAAACTGCAGAAATAATAAGCAAGGAGGGATATGCAGTGATGACATCTGTTTTCCCACCACTATGTGTGATGGAGCCCAGCATTCCTGGAGATGGCCTGTTAATGGGAAATAATGAACTAATTCATTGTTTTGATTTGCTGACATGTGTGGCTTTTTCTTTATCTATTAAACTGTCTTTATCTCAACTAATGAGTCTTCTCACTTCTACCCTTCCAGTTCTCTTCTCCATCCCAGAAAGAGCCACAGAGTGGCTCTGTCAGACTAAGTTGCTCTCTGGAATTAATCCACAACAATGTTCTGTACAAAAACCAGTCCACTTGTTATGAAAACGTTATTGCCAGGTCCTGAGTGGGCTTTATCATCTGAATGCCTTGGAGAAAGGAATAATCACAATCTACATTGCTGTTGCTCATCAAGTAAATACAGTAGACTAGTCCCCCATTGTTGCTCACATTCACTTCCCATCACATTCCCCTTCAGTGAATAACAAAGAAGACCCTTTCCTCAGACAAGGGCTATATCATCTTGCAAAGTTGAGAAAAACAGCTTATCTGCCTATTTTGCTCATTGTGATGCAGAATAACTTCATCCAACACCAGATACAGAATGGTTCTAGATCTGATTGTTTGGCTCTTCCTTATGACCATTTATCAAATGCAAGACAGAGGCACAGTAATGGTAAATAAATATTATATGCAATATTTCCCCTTTTTCTAGTTTAAAGTCCATGATAGGTAAAGAGTCAGCCTACAGATGACCAAGGAGACAGAGTTTGCAAATAATTTAAGTTTGTATATTGACTATTGAACAAGTCCTTTCCCAAAACACTTAAATAAAAAAATTCTAAGCCAAAGCTTGTTTTGGATCATTATTTTTGAAGCCATAGCACAAGTCATCAGTTTCAATGTCAGCTGAGATGGGACAAATGTGTGTTTAACTTCATTCAGCACAGAGATTTTTACAGAAAGGGAAATATGCTTTGGTTAATGTGGAAGGTGCTAGCAGAAACAGTGAGCTGTTAGTTAAAAAAGAGCAAATCAGTGAGAAATGCTTTTTTCCTTCTCCTACAAAGTAGAATTATGTAATTCATAAAAAGCATGAAGCAGGACTCTGTAATACTATATCCATTTATTGGATAATTATACCTCTGAACTCAGTGATTCTTCTATGTTTTGCTATCTGGATAATAAAAATGGCCAGGCTGACATAATACTTGTGCTGTTATTCAGCAAACTGTCTGCTACCTGTGCATTTTTAGGACAATGTAAGAGTCAACTTTGACTACTTCATTCTGTTGCACAGACTCTCTCTCATGAAGGTTTAAAAAAAGGACATTTTCAGATACCATAGATCTCAGTGTTGCATTCATATGTAACATTAATACATAACAACAAAATAATGTCAAACAGTGAAATGGTGAATAGGAATGTAACAGCAAAGACAAAAGTGAAAGAAAAAGAAAAAGGCTAGATATTTTAAACAACTTTTTTTTTCTATTATAGCCCAAGGCTTCCTCCTGATTCCTTTCAAGCTGCAATAAAAATTATATTAAATATTTAAAATGTGAACAGTCAAGTTTACTTACTGTTTCCTGGATGCCAGCGCACTGCATTTAAATATGCATTGCAGTAATGGAAGAGAAATTCATGCTTAGATCGAGTAGCTTTTCCTTGAAGTAAAGGTAGAAGATCATGTCCATCAATAATCCTGAGTAAGAAAGCATTTCAAAATCAGATAAATAACTCAACCTCACTTGCCTGATATTATAACTCTGCTCATCTGCTGCTTAAAAAAACCTAAACCTGAATGGCCACCTCCAACTAGTCAATTTGGAGAAAAACCTTCAGGTGCTCTTCCCTTTGATTTTTACATTACCTAAGGAAGCAATTTTACATTTTGCCATATGAATAGCTCCCTCAACTCTTTTTTTTCACTTCTGAGAAAGTGAACAGACACAAGTGAATTAATTGCTACAAGACATATGCCTGTTCAGGTTTTGGGAGTAGTCCAGCTGAAGTAACCCTAGAACTAGAGAAAATATGTTGTTCTGTGCTAGCATCCCCAGAAGTAGTGGAAATATCTCTGTCTAGAATGTAATGTATGCCAGAATTTAAGACAGAAATGGTAATTTCAAATTTGAAAATTAACTGTTTAAATATGCGTTTATCAACTACACATACACACATACACATAAATATACATACATTCTCTAAATGCTGCTGGACAATCTGATCATGCTTTGAAGGAGTCAGTCAATTTACATAAAAATTGAGTTACAAAATAAGCAACACTTTTAACTGTTTCCCTAAATTAAACCTTTGAATTGCTGACATCAGCTGGCAGGGGAGAAATCAAAGTCTGCATTTTTGACCTAGTATGAATTACAAATTTTTCAATAAGCTTTATAAGAAATTACTTTTTGCTGATATAAAGATCAGCAAGTAATTCTTCCTTGAGCATTTTGAGCAACCTCTCATAATTTTTTTTATGCTTATAAAAAGTTTTAAGAGGTCTATGTTGATTTTCATTGCCTTTACATACATAATCATTTCATTACCATTACATAAAACATTTTTCACGTTAGTGTAACTACTACAAGACAGTAGTGTCTTGTAGTAGTTACAAGACACTAAGTTTAAGTCTTGTAACTACTACAAGACACTACTGTGCTAAGTTTATTTTTTTAAGTCGCATGGGATGTATGAATTCTTGTCAGCAACTGTGTGCAACAAAGCCATTCAGAGTAGCACTCTTTTTAAAGGATGGGCAGGATAACTTCCTGGAATTTTGAAAACTATCTTGTCTGATAACTGCTACCTGGGTGAATCCCTGTCTGTGGGGGTCTGTTGAAACAGTCTTTCCCACTTTCAGATTTTCATGTTTTCTTGCAAGCTTGCTTATTAACAGATGCATGTCTATTGAACACTTCCTGTTCTAGAGCCTTTTGATGGGGAAAAAGGAAACTCCAGAAAAAGGCCTCCAGTACTCAAGCATTGCTACAGCTGCTGGATTCAGAGGAATATACAAGACTTTTCTTTCCAATTACTAATTTCTTTAACTAGAAGCATCTCTTTCATTCCTTTTTAGCCTGCTCCCTCACAGTGACAGAATATTAATCATATTATTTTTTCTTATTTCTCAGCAAGAATTCAGTGGAGCTATAAGAACTCAGCTGCTGGAACAAAAAATACTTCAAGCTAGTCCATGATCTAAGATGAAGCAGTACTTATGGCATCAGTCTAACACAGAAGAATCACAGTGGAGCAACCTACAAGTGGAAGTTACACAAGTATATTTGAATTTCTACAACAGAGATCAAAGAAAACATCAGTACTTAGTATTCACTCAAGCAATATGAAAACAAAATGCATAAGATCTGCCACATAAAGAACAATCAGAACTTCTGAGGTTCAACAGAATTACTGCTTGTAGAGCATCTCTCAGGACCAGCCTGACTAATCTTTCATGCCTTAGACTTGTCCTGCCCTGCCACTTCCTTCAAACACTCAATGAATAATCATTAGCTGAGTGACTCTGCTCACCACTGGGCTTCCCCATGTGGATTCTTGATGCTTTGTGCTCAAAAGCTGTTTGTGAGTCATACATGTGCTCAAAGCATATGCATATGAACAGGTTTCTCCACTTACTGGATTTGGATAGCAACAGCTTTTAGGCAGAGGCACCTTGCCACTGAGACTGTTTATCTCCCAAACAAGATAATGCCTGGGGATGTAGCAGTGTCAGGAGAGCATCTTATGAATTGTGGAAGTCCAGTGGCTTTTCTTATCACGCTCCAAAACTCTGTAGGGAATTATTTGACGAACTAGGTACAGAGAGAAAAAACAAACAAAAAAAACAAAACCCAAAAAACCAAAAACAAACAAAAAAACCTGAACAAAACCCAAACAAAAACCAACCAAACTAACAAAAAAACAAAACAAAACAAAAAAACCCAAACAAGATGATGAGAAAAGCCTAGCTGGCATTTTGATGTCTTTTTGTGATATTAAGCAGGACAAGGCTAAGCTCATGAAGTTTAAAGTAATTTACAATTAAAGTTTTGTTTTTCACCAAATTCACTCATGCAGAACAGAACCTTTTTTGATACGTTCATCTTTGCTTTTATTAAGTAATTCCAAGTTTGATTTGACAGTACATTGCTCTGATGGTATTCTGTTATCTTTTTGGTGCTTGGTGCTTGTTCTGTGAGTTAAGCTGTATTTACATACAACATTTCTGTAAAATGTTATCAGTATGCCAATATGAAAAGAGACAACATAATATTGCAAGTATAAAACCTAGTTTTTTATTGTTATATCTTAATAGGTATCACCAGGATGTATAAAACACTCATGACACCTTCTCTAAAACAGAGATGACTACAGAGCATACCTGTCAGAGGGTGACTGTGCATCTGCAAGTTTAACTATAGTAGGAAATATATCCATGTTACTTGTTGGCTCATCAATATGGGCACCAGCCTGTACCACTCCAGGCCAACGGAGAAGACCTGGCACACGAATACCTCCTTCCCAGTTCGTCGATTTTCCACCTGAAAAAATTAGTTTTGTTTTCCGAGAAATCAATTTCTTCTTAGATAATGCCACCCCATAAGATTCAATTTCCAAATACTTAACATTCTGCCTAGCTAGAATTAGACGTATTTATCCTATTCTTAATTTTCTAGATATTCTACCTTCTGTAGTATTTTCTCACTGTAAATTTACCAATATGTATTAGACATAGCTTATAAAATGCATTTAAATGACACCAAAAGAAGTAGTTGTAGGACATTAAAAAGCACTTCACTGGAATCCTCACACAGGAATTGGTCTAGATAGTGTGCCCCAAAGATATATGAACGTATGACCAAAAAACAAGAATCCAAATAAATGAGTTATACCTAGATGTCTGAGGTATGAACCCAGATAAGGCACGTGATATTTTATTTAAAATGGTGCTCAATGACTTAATATAGAAGAAAATCCTAATTTAAGTATGTTACTGAATTCTCCAATTCAATGCATTAGAAAGAAATTCACTTCAATGATGAAAACTTTCAGGATGCTGTGAAGAAACTTTTGTGTTCTAAACCAGTTGCATCAAATGCACTATCAACTAATTGCATTCAACAGTGACTTGAAGTCATTTACGGTTTCTACAAGATCCATCACTGCCCAGTCCTCCCAACACCTTTTGCAGGAGGGCAAAGAGTTTATTCCATGACAGCATGCTCACCATTACTGAATAACTAACATGACTGTATGAAGAGGCATCACAAATGCTACTACCAGTGCCCAGCACACCTGTGACTATGGAGAGCACTTCAGGGTGACCTTTGAAATGAATACATCACTTGAAAAAGAAACCTTTGTTAAATAGATGGGTTTTGGGTATGGTTAAACATGGTCAGGGGCATTTGGAAATAAATTGAGATTATTTTATACAATTAAAATGTCTGGAAAAACAGGAATATATGGGTTGGACTTTTGCCATTAAATGAACCAAATAGCAATTAATGGTTCACTCAAAACTACTACATTTTTTTTTCTATTTTTTTCCTGCATCTCCCTTTTCCAAGTAAAAAAAGAAAAGAAAAAAGAAAAAATACTATGACAAAATATTTTAACAGCTCTGTTTCCTCAGCATCTTGAACATCCAAAACACCTCATAGATGTCAATACCTTTAGTATTAACCCCAGGTCTTGTTATATATGCTGTCTGTTTTACTGACTTCTCAATGATCTTTTCCATTTCATCAAAGGGGGTTCAGAATCCACCTGGTTTTCTACAGGATTTTCAGTATTTGTAAAGCTAAGCAGTAACTTCAAGACAGACAACTCTTTTTTGTATATATTTACCTTTTCCTTTTCTTGTGACTGAAAGATCATTAGCACATGATTCTTTGTTATATCAGATTTTTGCTTAATTTTTTTTCACTGGCTTTATCAGAATTCATAATACTGAGTAGTCAGGGACACATCTAGTCTGACATCAGAAAAGTTAGATTTTCTAATATTCAGCCTTATGTCAAGTGACAATATTTGCTTAAGTTTGTTTGTTTTTTTAAAACAGTGTCAAGATCAGATCTCAACAGTATTATCAGTCTTCTAGAACACTTAAAATTTTACTGTCATCGTTGAGGTAAATGTAATAACATTCTCATGATGAAGAGTGTGACTACCTATTCTAAAACTCAAGAATGAGATGCATGCCATACTTTTGTTTACATTCTAGTAAAATTTATTTTCTAAACACTACTCTAAAGCAAATGTAGAATTAAGTTAATAAAGTGTTATTTGGTAAGACCTAGAAGTCCTGTCACTGGAAGGAAGTGTTCACCCAAAAGTACGCTGATCAATTGTTAATGTTGTTAGGTCAAGATCAGTGTAGATGCCAATAGGCTGTGTCCATCTTCTGTAGAAAAGATGACTCTACCCCTGTACAACAGACATCAAGTTTTTCTAAGTTTGGTGGGAATTAGGTGTGACACAGAAGGAAAGATTAATAACCTGACTGAGCTATGGTGCATAGAAAATCCTGTTGAGTGGGAGTTGTTAAATCCAAATAAAAATTCAAGCATAAGGCCATAAAATTACAGATATCCTCTAATTAACATACTTTTAGTGAACAGCCACACCAGGGAGGTGATTTAGTTCATGAGCCAGATCTTAATTCTGTGTACACAGGACAGCAGCTTTATAGCTGAACAGTATCAACGGACAGACAACACTAAGAATTGATCTATATCTTAGGTAGCTTTAGGTATGATGTTCCTTTTATTTCTGTATGCCTGTCTGAACCCAGTAAGAGTGCTAGCTGGACGGATGTTCAAATAAAGTCTAGTTATACTGCTGTCTCCTGTGTAATCTGAAGATAGAGAAATTTCAAAGTAAGTGGTAAATCTGATTCTCACACATGTCGCAATTCTTAAAACCTAGATATTCAGTTGCTTTCACAGCTCTTAGGTTCACTGTACAATTTTCTTGAATCAGCAGAAAAGGACAGAAAAATTGCACATTACCCAAGCACAAAGGAACACTCCACAAACTCTGATGCCCTGCTGTAAGGCAAAAAAAGCAAAATGGATTCCACAGCAGGGCTTTCTCCTCACTTACATCTATGAAGAAGTGACTGTTGTTTTCTTTTCAAAAGACTAATTGGAGAATATTTTTTTTTACATCTCTGGAGACTGGGAATAGCAGGGAACCAGGGCAGGAATTATAGGTCACTGCAGAAGACCGTCTTCTATTATTTCTGCCTACGTGGTGTTCATTTTTATTAGAATTGTGCTTAGTGACTGCAGGTGCTTAATGCCATTGCACGATTACAAATCCCGGGACATTTATCACCTTCAAAACTCTAACTGTTAAGCTTTGTTCAAGATATCTGCATTCTTTATTCCTTAAAGAAAAAAAACACAAGGTTTTACAACTGATGCTTGAAACATGTGGCAAACATCTAAATGGCTAATAAATTTTTTTAAAAATCCACCAAATGTTATTATTTTGAAACAAAATCTCTTGATATTTAAGGACCTGGCTCATTAGTTTTGCATTTTGCTCAGATTTGACAAAATAGAAACAGAGAAAAGACTGCAACCTAGTAGCCTGTATGCCTTGCAAACACTAGCTAATCTACCTTTGTTTTATTTTTGTTCTTCTAAAAATGTTTTTAAAACAGCACAAAACACACCAAGCTGTATTTTCCTGCCTAGCTATTTATGCTTTCTGAGTAGTTGCACCTTTTAGTGTTATATTGAACAATAGTCTACGTTCACCTTTCCTGAAAAATCTGCAGGAGAGGCAAAATACAGACATAAGTCTCTGCAGTCATCCACAACATGATGTCAAATTTCCATTTTAACCTCATTTCAAATCTTAGCTAAAAGAATATATCCTTTTTTTTCCCCCCTCTGATTTAAATTGACTGCTATTACCTAACTCTGGCAATAGAGCTTTGACTAAGGATGATGTATAAAAGGGAACTCTGCAATAAATCACTATTAACATTATGAATGATGAATGATGAAAACTATTTTAAATAACTTTCTTAAATCACCTGGATTATAACCATACTACCCTTTCCTTAATATATTCTTCTAAAAACAAAGCTTCCAAACCCAGTTTATCTCTTGAATGATAGAGAAATACAAAGATATTAATTATTCTACCCATTTATACTGGACTTTATGCTAAAAATATCAACAATCAAGACTGATTACTATTGCCTACTCTATAAAATGGTTGAACAACAATTTATTTTCAATGACAAGTTTACTCTTTATTTTACTGATTTTAAACTTGTTTCATGTACTGTTTTTGTTAACTTTTACTCTGAGCTATTCTTGTACAGGTGAATAGAACAAATATGGCTCATTTGGAGGTTTCTCATTTAACATTTCTTCCAATCAAATGAAATGATCTCTGAGGATACTTTGTTTCAGTCAAAATTACAAGACAGGTTGACTATTTAAAAATCTGGATCACTTCAGAGAGAATATAAAAGTACAGTACCTTTGAAAAAAAGGTCAACTACTGCTTTCTTTCAAGTCAAAAGTAAACTCCAACAAATATCACTAGATATGCCACAGCATGATTCCTGGGGCCAAAGTAATGGCAGCTTGATTTCTCTGTGGCTTACAGGAAGGAAAAGGTTTATTAACAGCTTCAAGAAACACTGCTGAACTAACTTATCACTGCAGTATATAAACTTGTTTTACAGTAATAAATTTTTAAAAAATATTGGGTATTCATTTCTTGTTTTGGTCTCACAGATCTGTAGTAGATTTTTAAAAAAACAGGATCTAAGTCCTTAGGAAAGATTTTTTTTTAATGGATATTAACAAATAACTATGATAATGCCTATTTCTAATGCACAAAACACTTAAAATTAATGTTGTTCACACAGTTTGGCTTCATCAGTGTTTGGGTCCACTTCCGTTAGCAGCAGAACTCACGACCCACTCTGGCAGCATGACAGTGGTCAAGTGTCTATACTATGCTAAGTGCTTCCTGAGTACAAAGGAAGACTGTTTCTAATGCAGGTCTGAGGTACAGGCAAAATATACATATCCAAAAGACAGTAGGACGAAAGGAGACGGAACAGAAAACCCCCTATGTGACAAAATGGAACAGATTCCAACAAGTGATAGTGAGGGAGGACTTGTACTGTCTGCATATGTACCAGTGAAATACTATTGTGAGAAATAGAGAAGTTTTCATTGGCTCCATTGCTTACTGCTATAAATTGTGTATATGTATATATATGTGTATATATATATATATAATATCACACTGAGGCTAATTCAATAAATTACTCACTAAGAAACAGAGTAGAGATTACTACAAAATAATTAAACTCAAAATCTCAGGGTACCAAAGAAGAATATAATGACTTTAAATCAATCATCTTATACATCTTATTAATATAGAGGAAATTCTATTCATTTATTTATTCTACTCATCTTATTTGAAAGTAGAAATCCGAAGTATTTGGAAAAACTAACCTTATTTCTGCTCCTAAAGGAAAGCTATGGTGACTAGGTCAAATGGACATGCTTCAGTGAGACAGTTAGTGAAAAACACCTAAGAAGAAGTCAGTGCAGATATCCTGGAAATCATATACACAAGCAATGCCTTAATGTTCTATACTTTCAACAGACAAATATCGTAGAACTGAAAAAAAAATCTGGAAAAATTACATAGAAAGTTTTAAGAAGATACTTAAGTTACACCTATTATTTTCCATATTTCAATATAAAATTGTTAATATCAATGTATGATTAAATTGTAATATTTTTTATTTAATTACAATATTAATAGTATCACCTATAAATCCCAGGGGTACTACATGAGTTCAGGTAAAAAGGCCGTCAGCGGTTGAGAAGAAATTCTTACTAAAATAGCCACTATTTTTTTGTTTTAGAAGATGTATCTAGATTTAAACCTTTGAAAGATCTTTGACAAAGACCTTCAGAAAAAGTTACTGGAACATTAATTATGGGTTAGGAGACAAAGGATTGTCATGAATCAAAATCTGTCTAACAGTCAGGAAACAAAAAGAGAAAACCAACAGCCTGTGACCCTTTGCAAAAATACCCAAAAAACAATAGTAAGCTACTTTGATGTTACACTGTGTTAAGCCCCTTACTATTTTAATATATTTACTTCAGTTTTGAGAGGGAAGTAATTCCCATGGGAGAATAACAAGAAATTAGGGACAAGTAAAAACTCACCAGTTAAATATCATAAGAGAGATGGAAGAGATAATTATATTCTGAATTTTTTCCTCTGCAAAGAGGCACTGTAAAAGTTTACAAAACAAATCTAAGCTAGGAAAGATTTAAAACTTTCCCCTCCTTTATGCTATATCAATGAAGAAATGTTATTAAATTTCAAGATGTTCCATGAAATTTTCAACTGTCCCATTTCAAAATAGTAAATGAAAGAACTGTGTTCTCATGGACAAGTGATATAGGTTATACACAGACTTCAGAAAGACTCAAAGTGTAAATTCATCTTTATATGAGAAAAATGCATATAATTAATGTTAAGAATCTTTGCAAAATTTAGGTTGTCAGGATTCACATCTTAAACCAAGGTCATACTGTCTAGGATTAGGATTTTCTTAGGGATTTTATTTACTGCACAGATCCCGATAACCAACCATCAGAAAAAGGCCACTGGAAAGAGATTTTGATCCATCACTTCAGTATTACTACATGATGTCTTCTGAAAAGGAATACTACAGAAATAAACCAGACTGTGTACGACAGCAATTGGTTAAATACTATGTTAGCTCTGGTTTCTAATTTCAAGGGCTATCCAAATTTATGGTGAACTGTTCTGTAGTTAGAATCCAGAATAATAAAACCTTCAAATAGCAATTTCCCCTTTTTGCATTGAGTTTTGCAGCACTAGCTTACTCTCCAAAACCCTCTTAAATTTTATTATTGGTGCTTATTTGGCTAGGTATAAAGAGAAATTAGTGAGTTAGAATTGTGGATATCGGTTGAGAGCTTTTGATTTTAGAGCAGAACCAATTATTGCTGAGCATACTGCTCCAGCTCTGACGAGAGGGTTAAGTGGCTTGATCCATATTTGCATTCATACGGCACTCAGATGCAAAAATATAAGTAGTGGAGATTGACTAGCAGAGACAGGGAGGGAGAAAGGATGTGTACATCTCACAGGTTTTAAAACTATACACCACAGTGAGCAAATTCCTGGTGTGTGCACACATAAGCACAAGCAGCACAAAGATTGCTCTTTTGCTTTTTTAGGCACATTGCTATACCAGTGCTTGAGTCGTGGGGCTTCACAGGTCTGGTTGCCATTAACTCTGCCAGAGATGTACAGACACTTTTCATCACACATGACTTTTAATATGAATAAATTCCTATGTATGAAAATTGCTAGTTACGCAATTAAATGATCATTTCTACTTAAGTCCTTTTGAAAATGATGTATAATATACCTGTTAAATTAAGGACTGATATTGAAACAGAGGGAGTGGAATATAAAGCAGAACTCATATTTTAAAATGTTGAAAGTATATTCAACTAATTGCATGGGTCTTCTAACTTCTTTTTATTTTATTAAGAAAGTCTCTCATCAAATAATAATTTTCTTATATTATGATTCTTTTCTAACCCATTTGTCAGCACAGCAGAGATGTTAACTACAAACCACTCAAATTTTCCTTTTTTTTTAAAAGAAGCCCCATGACTACCCAACTAAACCTATCAATCGGATTTTTTTCTTAATCCAGGTAAGATCTATTTGAAGTATTTCTCTGCACTGTAAGTAAGAATACAAAATCTTGCAAGGCTTGAGAAAAAAAATCTCCATTTAATCAAAGTTCCTCAAGATGAAATATTCCCAAGTCTATTTTTTCCTTCCTGATAATTTATCCTGTACCTTATGTCTGGCACTCTAGAAGGCAAATATTTTTTAGAGCTTCTAAAACACCTCAGGCTGTGCCTACGGCTACAGATATGTAACCATATGGTTCCTTAATTACTTAAATCACTATGCAAGGTCTATGTGCTAATGTTCAAGATACATTTCACTCTGGTGTTAGCCCAAGGGGACCCATCTGATAGATAGACCTCATGACTTTGGCATTCCTTGTTTTTCTTGTCTAGCATTTCCTTTGAAGCTCTCTTAAAATTTCTCAGACGGATACCTACTGACTAAAAACTGTGGGGTCCTCTTGCTTGAAAACTTCTCTGTATGGTTATTGCTTACTCTATATGCCTGAATTTTTCCCTTTTTGAAGTCTTGCAGGTGATATAAATCTGGCAAGACTGGAAGATTGTGTTACCATCCAAAGGGACTTAGATAGGCTTGGAGAAATGGGCCAAAAGGAACCCCATTAAATTCAGCAAAGGAAATACCAAGTCCTGCATCTTCACAGTAGTAACCTCTAACAAAGCAAAGGCTGGGGAGTAACTGTCTGGAAAGCAGCTCTGCAGAGAGGGACTGGAGGATTCTAATGAGCAACCAGCTGAATATGAGCCAGCAAGGAGCCCTTCTGGCAAGGAAGGACAACATCACTCTGGGCTGCATTAGGAAGAATGCTTCCGGCAAGTCCTGTTCTCTGCTCAGCACTGCTGAGACATACCTGGAGCACTGGGTCCAAGTGCAGAACACCCCACTACAAGGTACACGGGCATACTGGAATGAGTTTGAAAGAAGGTGAGGAATGATTAAGCAATTGGAGCATTCAATATATAAGGAGAGGCTGAGAGAGATATTTGTCCTGGAGAAGAAAATGCTTACCAGGATCTTATCCATCTGTAGGGATTACATGGATTTATCTGAGTAAAGAGGACAGAGCTAGACTCTTTTCAGTGGGGGGCCACTGACAGGACAAGAGGCAGTGGGCACCAACTAACCACAGAAAACTCCATTTAAACATAAGAAAAAGGGTTTGCTTTCTTTTATGGTGAGTTTGACCAAACACTAGAGAAAATTGCCCAAGGAGGCTATGAAGCTTCCATTACTGGAGATTTTCATAACTTGACTGGACACAATCCTGAGCAACGTGCTTTAGCTAACCCTGCTCTGCAGGGGCTGGGACTGCAGACCTTGGGAGATGCCTTCCAGGCTCAACTACTATGAGATTTTGTAGTTCTGTGATACTATATATATATTAAAAAAAAAAAAAAACAAACAAAAAAACCCCACAAAAAACCTAAGGACAATTTAGTCTGTTATCTCTACAACTAAAAGTTTCAAGTTGTGTGAATGACTTTCCAAAAATTGCTGGATTTCTTTGGTCTTGACCCCTGAAATATGAGTGGACAACAAATTATACAGCCTCTACCTAGTAAAAGAATGAGAAGAAACTAATCTCTTATAAACAGATGACTCACTGAATTTCATTAAAAAGAATAAAAACAAACATTCTTATTTTACTTCGATTAGATCAAAGATTTTGATCTTGGCCACAGAGTACATTACAGTTTTGGTGCAAACCCAAGGAGATGCTTTCTTCTTGCATATTTCAAGAACAATCAGAGAATATTCACCTTTATATATGCCATTGTATCCGCCATGGATTTCTCCAGCACTGGAGATTTCTTCAACATGAGCTCCTTGGTCAGATGTAAAGTATACAAGAGTTTTGTCACTCAGATTATGCTTCTCCAGCACATCCAGAATTTGCCCTAGTTGGAAAAAAAAACAAAAAGAGGAAAAAAAATCAAAGGACAGCTTTAAGAATCACAGAATGAACTAGGTTGGAAAAAACCTTTGAGATCATCAAGTCCAACCTATGACCTAACCTAGCACTTCCTCATCAACTAAACCATGGCACTGAGTGTCACATCCAGTCTTTTTTTAAACATGTCTAAGGAGGGTGACTCCACCACCTCCCCGGGCAGACAATTCTAGTACCCAATCAGTCTTTTAGTGAAGAATTTTTTTTCTGATGTCTAACCTAAATTTGCCTAGCACAGCTTAAGACTGTGTCATCTTGTTCTGTCAGTTATCATAGCAGAATAGTTTGTAAGTGTAGGAGAATAGTTTGTAAAGTTAGTGCAGAGGGCAATCTTTCCCAATGAATTACAGCTGTACTGATTACTGAGGTTGGAAACAGCCTTGCCTGCCCAATGAGGATGGGTGTTATAAAAGAGTGGGCTAGCTGGCTATGAGTTGAAGTTTGAGGTTCAGTCTGCTGGTTGTGTGGAGGTAAGGGGCATGGGGTTGTGCAAGGGATAGGTAAGAAGATGTTGTGTGAGGGACAGACAGGGTTAGGTGGCTGGGTAAGGGACAGGTTGGGGTTTAGCCAGTCATGCAGAAGGAAGAAGGAAACTTGCAGAGAGGAGTCTATACTGTGTGGAGCTACCTGTAAGAAAAGGAGTCAGTGCTATGTGAAGCAGCTAATGAGGAAAGGAGTCAGAGCTGCCTGAAAGAAGGCATGAAAAGTTTTTAATAAAGGACTGGTGTTGGTGCTGGTTGTGTGTGTCTTGACATAATTACTGCAATAAGTTGCTGCGTGGAGAAGGAGACCAGGCCCCACCTAACTACAGTCACCTTTCACTAAGTTGTAGAGAGTGATAAGGTCACCCCTGAGTCTCCTTTTCTCCAGGCTGAACAAACCCAGCTCCCTCAGTCATTCCTCATAGCCCCTCTCCAGCCTTGTTGCCCTCCTCTGGATGCTGGGGACTTTAAATGACTTTTTCATTAGCCTTGGCACATATAAATATTTGTGTCCTTATGCCTCTTTGAGATCACCTTTCACATTAACTCTCTTATACACAGCAATTGGCACATTCAGCACACAGTAGCGCACAACTGCACAGGGCTTCTAGCAACTGAGACCATGACTGCAGGGTTTCTTGAAGTATAATACGAGAGGATTTGTGCACATCAGAGAAAAGGGCTAATCCACAGAGAGCAGGTGACTTTTGGAAGCAGTTGCTCTCAATCAAGGAAATCCCTTAGCAAGAAGATTCAAGCCACTGAGGAAAGAGCCTCAGCATGCAGAGTAGATCTCACAGTTTGGGGGTAAAGCCTTGCTGCCTAGCAACCTATAGAGGCAGCATGGCAAAAATCTCAATGTGAGTGTTACAGTAAGACAAAAAAAAAGTAAGAGCATGTATGTACCACCTTTGTAGTGTGTGTGGTTTCATTATCAAACCTAATAATTAGCCCTTAATATTTCAAGAGAAACAACTAAACTCAGAATGTGCAAAGTAATAAACACACCCAGGCGCACACATTTAAAAGATGTATCCACAGGAATATGTTTTGTACCTCTTAGGCACCATGAGTTCGTGTTCCATTTTCACAAAGGGCTCCTCATTACTTTTGTGGAGGGCCTTGCAGTTATATGAATTACTCTGAAACCTACTTAGACTGAATTCTATAGTGTGTTTCTGTATGAATGAGTGTGAAGCTGCTCGTTGTAACTTCCTCCAGTGAATTTTATACTGATTAGGAATATAAAATTATTGCTCGTGGAGAATGACAAAAGCTTAAGAATATCAGCCTGACAATGAACCTGTCCTTTAGGGATCTCAGAACATATAAAGTTAATTCTGTCTTCACAACCACTTTATCTTTATTCTTTTACTTAAGCATCCAAGAATGGCCCAATTTGAATGTTAATTTTGATTTGCTAACCTGTCCACTAAGAATTAATTCATCATCTGATGCCCAATTATTGTGTCAAAGAGGATGAGATAAGAACTTTGAAATACAGAGCCTTCTAAATGGTTTTCAGATCACTGTTTCTGTAGCTATGCTCTTTTTCTGGATAAGGAGTAATTACCTTACTTTATTGCTACTATTTCTAGTTGCCTCTTAATGTTATATCATTCTAAAACTGTCTTTTGAAAAGGTTGACTGTCTTAATTTTTCAAATGATTGGGTCATGAATAAAAGAACATCAGCCACTAAATTTAAGTAGATACCTGTTAATTTTGTTTGTAAAGTAGGAGGAAAGAAGAAATGTAAGAGTAGGAGAATTTGTTTATGTAAATTTTGAAGCCTTGTGGGAGTTGAAATTTCCCAACAGAGCTGAGAAAATCTGTTACAAAGGCTGACATTTTAAAAGTGGTGGGTTGAAAGAAAATCATGTAGATCCATCTGACGAGCCATGCGCTTGCTGCATAAGGTGGACTTAGTGCCAGAAAAGAAAGAGGAAATTTCCCATGGGCTTCTGAAATTGTTTGGAGAATGTACTTGCTAAGTGATTACAATATCTCTTGGAAATGTGTCAGTGATGATAAAAAAGTAAAGTATAAAGATAAATTAGGAAATTATGTGTAGGTATTCAGCCACATGACCTCCAGAGTTCCCTCCCAACATATATCAACCTATGATTTTTTGATACAATGACAATAACAATAAACAGTATTGTGCAAAGAAATATATGTGCAGTGATGTGCACAAAAGTATTTTTTTACATACATCATGTTCCATGATGCAATTGAACTTTCAAATTAATCTTGTATATTAAACAAAATGAAAATAAAATAAGAATGGCACTCAGTATATAACATGAAATGATCTCTGGTCATCAAAGGCATTGGCAATCATTCAGTAATGGCCACTTTGATTTCCCAACTAATTCGGGAAGATATGAGAAGCAATGAAAATTGTCTTGCTATCACAGACAATTGAACTGAAATTTAAAAATTAATATCAAAATTAAATGTAAGACATTATAATGACTTTTTTTTAAACGAGGTTGAGTAACTTGACTTACTCTGAAAAAAACCGATAAAATTCTGACACTCAAATGCTTCCCATTTTAGGAAAAAACCCAGCCATATAAAATGCATAAAAATTCTCCTCTAAAAGTTGTTAAACTCAATGGTAAAACTCAACTTCCTTCAAATGGGTTTCTAAACACAAAGGATTGACTACATTAGGTTTAATTAATGAATGCTAAAATGAAAATTTATCTTAGCAGCAACATTTTTCTGTACAGATAGACTAATAGTGGTAATTCAAAAACAGTATTGTCAGAGTATGGCAGTCACAAAACACAAGCAAACTTTCCGTTTCTATTTTGATCTTGAACACTGGCACCTACTAGAATGAAAACTGGAAATTAACAGCAAAGTGTGTGCAACCAGGAGATAAGCCACATTTAAGTGCATTTGAATGATGTGACTCCCACTAACACAACAAATACATTCACTTACCAGTATTTCTAAAGGGTAACCGGTGCAAAAAAATGCAAAGATGCATTTTGGATGTCTGTGGATAGTTTTCGTTCATGTTCAATATTATATGAATTTTGGAAGCAAATGCTATCATGAAGACAAACACACCTTTTACTGTTTTCTTACAAATATTTTTTTTGTAATTTTAACTCCTTCATTCTCACTACTTCTGTATATTTCAGAGACTTTAGTATGAAGTTAAAATTGATGTATAAATATGCCCAGGCAATGGCATTTTAGCTGCCTTGGATGAGGTGAATCACCGCTGCAAAAAGACCTTTTTTACCTATTGACTAAAAAAGAGAAGATAGGCAAATAACTAAAAACTAAATGCTTTCACATTAGACATCAAGGACAATAAGATGAATTGTAGCCAAAGGGCTGGACATGCAACTCCATGAACAACACACTTTAATGATCATGGTGAACAGATAAATGATGTCTGTGTAAGAGATGATGGCAAAACTGTATTGCTTCACACATAAAATATGATTTGAAGTATGTTGTATATCACGTGCTCTTGAGTTTAGAAGAATGGGGCTTCAGCTGGCTTAATGTCCCCTGTGACTTTTATTGCAGGCTTCTGAAAGCAATACAAATTTCAATAGAAGTTTTGGATGTCAAGGGTTTATACAGAATGTGAAACTGTAGGATGAATAGGTCAAAACGTCGGGAAAACCATGGCTCTGTTCAAGCAACTATAGCTTACTATCCCCAGAGTAGGAAATTATCAATAAAAATGGAAAGAGTTTAAATTAAAATACCTTGCTTGAAAGCCGCATTCTGAAAAATTAACTGCAGTACTGATCTATGTGGATGGTACCAGTTAATTTTTTTTCTGATTTGAACAGATCATATTTGGAAAGACAACATTTCCAAATATCAAAATCAATCTAGCTGAAGGAGCTCCATAATTTCTGCAGCTATTTAGCAACTAGGATTTCAGATCAAGCTGCTCCTACCTCTGCCATTATAGTAACGTATCAGTGTAGCTGACTAACATTGTAGCAGACAAAGGTGTCATTGGACATTTTTTTTCCATTTATATTTTTTAAGATACAAAACGGGTTGAGGGCTGCATTGTTACTTGTTTTAATCCGTACATCAGTGTTCCAAAATTTAAATGAAGCTTCTTGTGAAATATAGTGAGGAGTGCTCTCTATATTCTGCTCTCCATTCTTGCTTCAAGCTGTGTAAAATTATGAAGAATTGTTTCATTCTGAATTTGAAAATGCAAATTTCAGTGGAGTGATAGCCATGTGAAAGTGAGAAGAGTAATTGACTGTTCTTTGGAAGGAAACACAGCACCATGCCACTTTTCAACTTTTCCAGCACAGCCTGAATGGTAGCTGAACCAGCCTTGCTAATGATGATCATAATTACTGAGTTTTGACTCATGCAAAGCTCCTGTTGTACGCATACACATGAAGAGATATGGTTTATAAAAAATTACTATTCATTTGTAAACGAGGGGCACACACTGAAAAACAATTATGTGTTTACAAATGTGTTAGTGATTTGGAAGTGTTCAAAGGTTTCGTCAAGCAAGTATATGAACAAATGTATTTAATTCAAAAATTAGTTTACTGTCATTTCAAGTCAATAGGAAAGAAATATTATTTGTATTAATTCAAAATAATCTAGAGTATTGCTGAAACTGTGTTTAAAATCTAGTGGAAATAGAATACTTGTGTAATCTAGGCATTAGAAAAAGTAGTCTCTCTACTTGTGAGGAAGGATTTAAAGCAGTTTACCAGATTCAGAGACAAAACATGTTTCAGAAGGAGGGTTAAGGATCTGTCTCAGAAAGAGACAGCTGACATTAAAGGAAATTCCTATTAATGTAACACTCTTTTCCAACTCCAGTAAACTTTCACGTCTCTTTTGTATCCAGAAACTTACAGTAAACTTGAGACAATTATTGAACAAAGATTCCAATAGATCAGTCTGGGAAAATAAGCAATCACATCACTGCCTAGTCGAGGCAGTTTGATTGTGTTGGGGTTTTATTGTTTTTATTTGCTGTTCAGAATTTGCTACTGCTGCTCATGTTTGGTTTTGAATAGCATCATTAACCAGAATCACAACTTGTAGTCAGCTCCAGGCACTCACCTCTGTGAGTGGCAAGCCTTTGAATAAATGCATAAAATCCTACAAATGAATGCTACACGCATAGGTATTTGGAAACCCACATTTCTCCCAGAAAATATATTTATGAGTTTCAACTATATAGGTTTACTACATAGTAACCCTCTTGGGAGTCCCTTTCTGCTACAGCAGTTTAAGGTTTCTCCACAGTTAATCATCTCTTCAGGGCTCAAAGGCTAAGATTTTCACCTTATGAAAACTTAATGTTGCAGATTCTGCATACTATCATTCACAAGCTAACAATCATTTTAATCTCTATGTTGATTTTCTGTGATGAAGAAAAGATACTTCACTCTAATGCACTGATCTGATTACAAAAGCCACCAACTAAAACCTTTGTATTAAAACAAGCTCATAATGAAGATCAAGACACCCCTATCTTAATTTTAGCTTTTGGACATTTCAGGTTATAAATATGCAAATGTTCCTGTGGTACGCTCAGAGCCATCCAGTTTCCCTTTGATAAATATGTAAATCAGTTTGTCTCTGCAGTTGGGAAGTAATTATCACTTTCAGACCTAGTCATTGAGTACAACACTTGAGGTAAAGACAGAAAATAATAAAACCATTGACAGCAACACAAGAAGTGGCTGCACATATGGTGAACAGTACATAAACACTGCACGCAACTTGTTTAACATTCAGAGCTACAACACAGCCACTGTAGAGTGGAAATTCTGGGACAAATCATTAGGATATGCTATGGCACATTATCTAGCCAGTCAATAGAACACATCCACCTAAGAAGACAAGTGATTCTTATAAGGAGGACATTAGCATATGAACCTCAACAGTGAATACTAGGTAGTATGACTCTTTGACTAGAACAGAAAATAGATGCATAACTAATTACAAAAGGCATAAGGTTCTTCCTGCAGAAAGAAAGTAGAGTATGCTTTCAGTACAAAGCCTTGAATCACTACTACTGTGCTACTCTTTCTTAAGTTACACCATGGAAACAATCCATACAATGAAGTCTTCTCCATAGCTGCAGTCTCAAATGTGCTTAGCTCCTGCTATGGTAGGTTAGTGGGATCTTCAATGTCAACAGGAAATTCTGCCAAAAAGTAGCATCTGGTTCTGAAAAAACACATCTATATTAGTGTTTTAATTTGTAACAGGAATGCATATTTACAGTAAATCCAGTCATGGACAGTTAACATATTTATGTTTCCATAGCAAAGCCCTCTTGGATTTTGTGACCTGAGTTTCTTTCAAAGTCTGAATTCAAGGACGAATTCTTAGAATTCAACTAAGGCACTCAGACTACAGATGGGCATTCAGTCAGGGACCACAGTAGAGCTGGTCTGAAGTGGATTTCTTGTCTCTTCTGGTGTGCTGACAGTCTTTTTCCAGTTCAGAAGATAGTCCAGACCTTCCATTGCTGGCAGTTTTAAACATGGTAAGATTGATGAATCCTCCCCTGAAAGTCTAGTGCAGGCACAATCTAGCTCCAGCTGTGCATACTCTAGATACAATGAGGGTGGGATTTATATAAAGTGTACACAAACCAGAAAGTATGGATTTTCATATGCAGCTCACCTATCCTAAGAATTTGGCCCCAAAAATTCTGAATTCTTTTCAATGCAAAGTAAGGTAAGGCAATTGCCCCAGATGTAACTACCTACCACTAGAAATCAGATAAGAAGTTCTTAGGTCCCGATAGTGTGTAGAACATCAAACAATTTTTTGTTAGATTCCCCTAGACTCAGAGTGGGACAAGTAAATCAGTGGAAGTGCTCAGAAAAGAGCAGTCTTTTAAACAGAAAACAAGGCAACTTTGGTGTGGAGTCAGCTAACCTATCAGTGTGAACTTGTTTGGATTTGGATTGCCATGTAGCTGTAAACTTGCAATTCACTTGTGACTATTTATACAGTTTTATAAGTATAATGTGTCTTTCAGACCGTCAGGATAAATCTTCAGTATAGTGCACAGCAGATTAGCTACGCACACTGCTTAGCAGCTTTGAATAAATCAACCAAATTTTGACTTATGCGTAAGGTTTTTCCTAGAGATGAGTACCACATCTCTTATTTCTCTTATGAATATAGGTTCAAATTATTTTTTAAATATTAAAGTTAGAATGATACTTTACGTATGTATAAATACATGCGTGGAATAAAGCACAGAGTTAAGATGTCTGAAGAACTGTGTGTATAGCAGCAATAGAGACAATGCAGGATGCAAAAGCTTCCTGTACTGCAGCACTAATGATGGATTATTACAGGTCAAAAAGTATAACTAATCAGTGACTATTTCCTTATTAGTATTTAAATTAGCTAATAAATGCATTGCTTGAAATTTACTTTTAGACCTTACATCTGTTGAATGTAAGTCTACGTATTTCTAATGTAAATCTTGAGTTTTAGCCTGCTTATAATGCTAAAATATGAGAAATGGTCATGCAATTTTAGGGGGGGTCCACTGCATTTGCATTTTGCATGACAGCTGTGATAACTTTTTGGGTAAATTTTCATCTTCATTCTGCACATGTCTAAGATGCCATTTCACACATACAACTAAGATGAATAATGGGAAAGACATTGTCTCATTTCCCATTTTGCGGTCTCCCATGTTTTCTTCCAAATTATGAAAGGGATTTCTTTGGGCATGACCTTGGCAAACTGTAGTGACAACAGAGGGATACTATTCAATTTTGAATTAGACTGTCAGGTGAATTTAAGGCTTCAGGTATTTGATCATTTCAATAAATGCTGATTGTGATTGATTGAAAAAATGGGGAGTGATGAAAGAAAACTCTTTCCTATGTCTTCAAAGATTTAAACATTTATTAATGTCAGACAAAGTTTTAAACTCAATATCTAGATGGTCCTAGAACCAAATGCATAATGACAACATTTTGCCATATTAATGTATGAAGAATTTAAAGCAGAGAAAAAAATTAACCCCCCATTTTAATCCTCTGCACTTTTCTAAAAATTTCAAAGTATTTGCCAGTTGTTTATTTAATTTTTATAACTTTTATTAAGTAAAATTCAAACTGTGAAAAATTGGCTACATCAGAGCATAAGCATTTATTGTCTTTCAGCAGACAAATTTTTTTAATCTTTGCTGAATTTGGAAGCAGGTTTTAAACACTTGCTATAAACTACATACCATAAAGTAAAGAGGAGTTTTATCACGATTGAATTATACTGATCATGAAATCTCAACAAATTCAGTTTCCTGTTTTTTTGATTTTAATTGTGCAAATCTAACTTAACATAAAGGTAGGTGTGCATTAACTCACCCCCAATACCTCTTTTTTTTCTCTTTGACATGAGGCTCACCATGCACATTTGTTAATTCACTTACTTCTCTAACTTTTGTGCCTAAGTGTTACTAGACACTCAAAGCCTACTGTGAAATCACTATCTCCAAAACATGTTACTTGATAATGAACCTCTGTATAGACACTGTTATTACCAATAAGAAAGCAAACCTGACTACAAAAATTGTCTCAAGTGACTTTTACATTTAGAAAATACATTTAGAGCCACAAATTAAGATTTGACGCTTTTTTCCTCTGGTATATGCATGTGTTAAACATGACAAATACATGCTGGCTTAAATTCCAGGGGATCCTTTCTGAAGGGAAGGAAAATCGTTTTTCAAGTCATCCTCATTGATGATAGATTACTAGCTCAAAAAGATTACTCACTATCTCATGAAATGGCACTTTGATTCCTTAATTCATATAAGTGCTCTTGAAAAAATATTCACAGCCTAGCCAAAAAGAGTTTCTGTTGAAGTTTCAGAGTAGTATTCAAGTAGCACAGCAGATGCCTATGAGGAAGAAAAAGAAAATCTGCCTTTTTCTGGTTTGAGGCCTGGAAAAAGAAATATGCCATTCTCATTTTGATTTGGTTTGGAAATACTTGAGGACTCTGCTTAGGCCAAGATGTGTTTGATGCCCCTAAGACATGGTGGAGTCATGAGATCAGAGAGGGTCCTGAGATCATTATACTAATTTCCTTGCCTCTTCTCTAATTTTCACTAATATAATAATAAAACAATAAAATGAGTATGTGACATGTGAAATTACTAATTAATCTGAGTTTACAAAGGTTTAACACTATGAATTCTATGTGTCATTTTGTTTGTAACGAGAAGTTACAAAAATGGACAAATATATTTTTCCAGTGTGAAGGCAAGGCAGAATTCTGAAAGGGCTATGCCTTGCATATAAAGATCACAATGAGATGTGTTTTTTAGGACAAATCTGAAGGCTAAATGTGAGATGAGGAAGGATCATTCACAAAAACACCACAAATCAGCTGAAATATTTACGTAGATACATGGAACAAATTAGTCTAACTGTAATTAAACACTATTTGGGGAAGAAAGGAGTTATTGCCAAGGTAAACTCTGCAAAGAACAGATGGCAAATAACCACTTGAAGGCCCCAAGCACCATATTTCTTATTTACGGGAATAGCACTATTCCTATAGATACACAGGCAGGTAGAGGGTTAGTTCCTCCCTATTAATGTATGCTTTTATGAACTAATAATTTCTGAACCCATAAAATCAAATGTAAGAATTTGTATATAAACAAATGTCTTTGAACAGGAAATGTTTGGAATCTTCACATTTCACATGAATAGCTGTGTAACACACTGGTGTTTCAGTATAACATGCAGAGAGAAGTAAGTACAATCCAGCAAGCAGACTTCTGCTCTAGAAGGCACTGGAAAAATATGGCTGGCTATACACAAAAAATGACTCTATCATTATGAAGATTCAACAAGTAAATAAGGTAACAGTAGGATAGAGTATTTGCATACATTTCCTGATAATATATTTAATACAAGTTAAAACAATTATATTTAATTATTTTACCATTAATTTCTAAAGTTGTATATAACTAATATGTATATAAGTTATCACATTTACCTCNAAGTAATCTCATCAAAAATCAGTTTACATTCTGAGAGGTAAATGTGATATTATTGTCCAGTATTTTTTGCCAAGAAAGCTCTCTTTAACTAGACCATCTATATTTTTACGGGCAGCACCTGGGCATTATTGCACAAGAAGATTGGCAAACTGCAGCAGAATCACACAAAAGTTGGACTGAGACATTTGGGATATGGAGTTTGACTACCTCAGCTCTAAATAGGCAAGACTATTTACGATATGTCCTGTAGAAAGGTTTTAGGCTTTTTTTTTTTTT